>MU869003.1:40173-60635 GCA_036418205.1 Ostertagia ostertagi | reverse complement strand
TTCGTTGGACTTTGTTCTCAACGGACTTAGACCCTGGTTAGGGGAATGTTGTCTGCCGGCAGTAGCAGTTTTGTACTTGGTTTCATTTAAATAATTGCTTGATGTTATTTGTTTGTTCCTTCGCTTTATGTTCGACTAACACGAGTTTCTAGTTTTGTTGGGCGCACCAAAAAGTGCAGTTCAAATAAATAAATAAATAAATAAAGCGACTTTTTCGCGTTACGCATCGCGCAACGTTTTTCGTTGTAGGAACTCCAGGCGCATTCATGATCAGCGGTGGACCTGAGGTCCCACAGCGAAAAATGATTCGCGTGCGAAAAGCGAAAAAGTCTCTTTCTGTCCCAGTGAACCACACCCCGAAAGTGGCACTACATCTGTGATTTCAGACCTAGCTACCTGATCCCCGGAAACTTACTTACGAAAACATGAATAAAGAAACCAATTGATTTCACCATGCAGATTCCCAGATAAAAGGATAAAGGATAAAGCATTTGCCGTTGATCAATCCCTTTTGGGATGCGGCACGCATTCTACTTCCATTTGTACATTCGCAGTGGCGTTTGAATGCGATGTGGCCTATACAATGACTTGCGGGGGCCAGCCGATGTACAAGTCAGTGTTTTTATCCTCCCAGACAAGTCTGGTACCAATTAACCGACCCCGGAGGGATGGAAGGCTTGGTTGGCCCGGGCGACTCACGACCCAGGATTTGATCCCGGACCGCTCGCGTGGTAAGCGCGCCACTTGTCACTACACCACTTCCGCCCTACTTAAAAAGGCAAGAACAAAGTTGGTAAAAGGATAAATGAAGCTTTCAGATTTATGTGCACATAAATGAGCAGTCCAAGCATGGATCAGGATACCTTTCTGCCAATAAGACCCCTTTCTTAGTTATCTGCGTAACTCACTAGCTTCACGGAGGTACCACAAGTCACTGTTAGAAGGCTACGTGAGCTAGCGGCCAGTGCGAAGCTTCCCATGAGTTCCTCGAAAATTATTAAAATGTCCGACAAAACCCCAACAATTTTCCCAAGCTAACCCCTCCATCATTATCCCCATACCCTCCCCTGCCTCGTAGACCAAGAGATGCATGCGTGACTTGGTAGGAAGGCCGGAGAAAATTGCTCGCAGCGCGCGTGTTTCTGTCTCAGCTAATTTTCGTACATTTTATTTCCACTGTTTTTCAACCAAAGCGCTTTCATCCATAATTCTCAACCATCGAATTGAAACGACGGATAGCCACACGACAGCTGTTGGCGAGCCGCTCTTTCACGTCCTCCCTCACGCAGATCGATTAGAGAAAACCAAAAACTAGAAATGGCTATTCCAAATAACTAGCAAATGACAGTCTTTCACACCACTCATCTCCTCATTGCCTCACAAACCTGCTCTTGTGGTGCATCGCACAAAATATCAGGGGTTGCGATTTCCCATGTTAATTACCAGATATTTATAAAATGGTATAATTTGATGAATAAGGTTAATTCAATGGTTAGTATTCACACATCTCTCTCGGACGGCCATGCTTTCAACTTCTGTCACAACCAACGACGTATTCGAGTGTTCACTTCATACCACGACTTGCGTAACAAGTCGACGAACAACCTTGGCGTTCCCTTAGGAAACTGTTAGACCAAGCGAGGTTTGATCCATGGACCGTAAAAGAATCCGTCACGGCGCCTCATTCCACTGCACCATCCAAATGACCAATACGCCGTGAAAACAAATCAATAAGAATCAAGTTAACACTTTCTATACTATTTACTGAAACAACAATACGAGACACACGAACACATACTTAATGACTGTATACACTGAAAATAATCAAAGTCAACAGTAAAAGTACATCCATCAGATAAAATATTGTGACATAAACATGAGAACTTTCAGAACAACAGGTAAATAACACAAAAACTCAAGTCAGAAATCACGCACAACAATTTCCAACGACCAGCCTTTCAGATTAACGGAGATATTCATGGTAGCGCTTTAGAAACGCTGCTGATATTTGTCATAGTCGTAGCGTACACCACTCGACGCTCCAGTACTTCCAAATGACGTCCAGCCTCCCGCTCCTGAACAAACAAACACGTTATTCTTCATCAATCAGGATCCCCTAGAGATCAACTGATCCACTCCACTGACCAGTCGCTCCTCTAGTCCATGCTGATGTGCTGCTCGAATGACCACCTAATCCAGATCCTCCACTGCCTACCCAAGATGAAGATGAACCATAAGCTGGTCCTAATTCGAGTAATTAGGTAGTTATTGAACAGCCAGGCCGGAGACAAGCTATATCGGGTGCAATGCAGCAAAAACTACTTAGTATTCTTTCGGTAGTGACTAAATCGTCGAGGACGTTAACACCAGTCAAAATCTAAAGCACGTCTAACAGTGAGCAGTATGCTGCAGTACTCCTGACATAGTATGTCCGATAATAAAAACAAACGGTTACTCATTTAGAGCACAGTTTTCATATCACAGTCAATTAACTTACTTGTGGTAGAGCTGTAAGCATCCCTGCTGTTACCGTAGTACGACGAACTTCCTCTCCCGTTACTGTAAGAATGAGTGCCCCTGAAAAAGGAAACATTTAGGAAATTGATTAAGAAAGACCAAAAGTCTAGCTGCTCCTGTTTGAGCCTCCGAGATTGGTATTAGCTCTATTAGCCTAACTCTCTGGCGCAATCGCCTAGTTTGGACCCCACAAATTAAAACATTTTTTAGCAATAAGCAATCGAAGCGATATATGCTTGAATTGGAGGCCCCGCGATGGCGATTGCACCAAAACGTTTTGGCGAATGCCGATCTCGGAGACTCCGACAGAAGCCACTAGACAATTGCAAAATCATGCCAAAATTAATGGAGATCAGTCTATGGCCTGAAAAGTATTCAAAAAACAAACACACCGCGATGGAGCGTATCCGCGATCATATTCCTTTGTACTAGTTGCGTATGATGCAGGTCTCACCGAGCGACTCGAAGACCCATATGATTCATGACGGCTGCGTTCACGACCTCAAAATTCCTTGATTAATGTCTGAAATACTACACAAATTCAGAAAGCTTACTTGTCCCTGATGATGGTTTGTGCTCCGAGCGATCACGTTCAGGTCTGGAATTATTTGTTTTGCATTGTAAAAATGAAAGCTGTGAAAGAATTCAAAATTTCGAGTCAAAATAAGCTAACCTGTCACCGCTTCCACCACGTCGCGAACGAGATTCAGGTGCGCCACGACGGCTATCACCGGTTGAACGATGGTGAGATGTTGAGGAACTGATCTTCTCACCTCTACCTTCACGAGACGAGCGATATTCAGCGTGTCGAGATCCTCTGAGCAAAAACATTATTCAGCATAAGGTAAAATCCAAGCATGAATCTAATGGGTCCTGTAGTATGTTGACTAACGACAGCGCAGTAAAAGTTGAAATAACCAAGAAAATATCCACAAATGTTCCCTTTTTTTCTTGATTATTTCTGCAGTGTGAGCACTTGTACAATGTGAGTAGACGAAGATCACTGAGATCTGCTTGTATCTGTTTTAACCCAATAAGGATGCACACGTACTCAGCGAACTTGTAGATGACTTTTTAAATGAGTTGTCATCTGCAAGCACACCGGACACATACTTCATTAGGTTAAAATAGACGCACACTTTCTTCAGCAAATATCCTTCAGCATGTACCCACGAAACAAGCGGCATGAGCGCGTTGCTGCGCAGCCATCAGACAAGGTGCTCGCTGACTGTCGGAACATAACGAAGCAAGCTTAACTGACGCCGTGCAGCAATACGCTAAGTTCCCAAGCATGCCAACATGGTTTGTCAAAATAAGCAGACTGTGATGTGACCTTCATAACTAAAAACCAGCATATACTGCACTGTAAAGTGAAATATATTTTCCTATCACTGAAAAAAAACCTCAACCTACTTCCTGGCCTACAAACTTATCGTGTTAGTTGGCAATCTTTAGTGACTTTAGTCATTTTGTATTCATTACCCATTCAATTTACTTTTTTCTGTGAAAAACTCAAGGTATCGCTTTGATTTAAACCTTCGCAATTGACTTAACTCGACATTCCTGGTATATGAATAACAACCTTTTCCTTGTCGAAACCTCCATGATCTGTTAGCGAGAAACATTTTCCTTTTATTAGAAGTCTCCCTCGGTCGACCCTCGCAAACTGTGGGGGTTGAGCTTCGAATGGATTCCTCGATCTTTCGCTCCCTTCGGAGTCGCTCAAACGGTTCCCGATTTACCAGGAGGGATAGAAATGTATAGGCTTCGTTTGACTGGAACCACTAATCTGTGCATAGGCCATTGATCAATTGATGCTTCCACGAATCGAGAGGAAAAACGAATGCTGTCTGCACTCTGAAGAGATCGCTCGACGCCCACTCCTTATTGTGTACAAAAATACCTTCCGGGTTGCAGCTCCCCACTTGCTTACGCATTCACATTGCAGACTCGATAACAAACGATTTCATGACTCCATGACAAGAATCCATTATGGATTTCTGGTGACTAACTAGAGCAGATTGCAGATATTCCGGGAATTTTATGAAAATTTCTTCAAGGTTAAACTTCTCGGATTTCTATGGAAATGTTTGGTAAGGGAGTGCCCCAACAAAGCAACACAAGACGATATATACGATTGTGCACACCGACTGTTTCCTGAGATTCACTTGCGATTTCTTCAGTTTTACAAGTATTTTGCTTATCGTCTGAGTATGGACGTTGGCCATTTTACACCTTCACTGCGCAGTGCTGTCTGTCCACATACAACAGGACCAATGAGCATGATTTGGAAGGAAATTACCAACCGGCTGGACGGAGCATAACTATCTTTCGTACGCGATGAACTTATCGCAGCAAGTTTTTGCTGTTGGAGAGCTGCCTGCAGTTGCAGTTGCAAACGCTCTTTTTCAAGCTGCTCACGTTCAAACCGTATACGTTCCCGTTCCCTCTCGAGGGCACGCTCTTTTTCGATTTCCGCTTCTCGACGACGATGTTCTTCCTCTTTGTGTCGAAGCATTGTTAGCAGATCACGCTGACTCATTGCCTCCGGACGACGAATCGATGACATATAGGCAGCTCTGTCACCTGGACGTGTGACACGTCCACGTAAAGAATACGAGGAAACACCACGCGTTGGGAAGCGACGAGCAGCAGTGATAGTCCTCTGAGCGCCTCTGCGAGGGTCACGAGCGACCGATCTACGAGCGACTTCTCGCTTAGCATCCGTTGTTCTTGATGGCCTCTCTGAAACATTAGATAAACATTTTCAAGAAGGTAAAGACTTGATTAAATGATTAGCTGTGATGGTGTTGTAAACGTCGAAGTACAAAAATGATCCGTTCATGACAGACACCAGCAGCAGTCATTCAACATGAATGCTAAAACGCGTCGCGTACCACTGTCACGTCGATCGCTGGTCGACGTGCGCTTCTCCTTGTCGTCCCTCTTTCGGTCGCTGCTACGTCGCACCTCGTCACGTTTTGATGGAGCTGATGCGGCCGAACTTTTTCCTTTCGCATCGCTCTGAGATTTCTCGCCAGCAGCTTTTGTCTTGGAATCCTCATCTTTGCCTTTTTTCTCAGCATCGCGCTTCGACTCGCTAGTCGCACCGTCCTTCTTCGCTGGGGCTACAGTCGATGCAGCCGATTTTACGGCTGGCACCTTCGACTTATCCGCCTAAACAAGTAACTGAACCACTTAAACAGAAACAATAATCATCTGCAGCTGAAAATTCGAAACTGTTCCGTTTTGTTTTTTGCTATGCTAGCGAAAGCTGTCGAGGCAAGAGCATTCAGTCGAGACGAATCCATACTAAGAAATCGAAATCTTTCGAGATTTGCACGGAAAGTGCGCTATACGCACTTTATATCGCGGCAAAATATTTTGGTGATTTTATCGAGAGCGTAAACGTCGACGAATTTAATGGTCGCTGCTGCTTGACGACAGGCATTCACTGACAATGACAATGTCCAGCACGTCGCGTAATGACAATTTCTACCTTCTCCACTGAAATTATTCGTCCTTTGATTTGCGTCTTATGCATAGCAGCAGCTGCTTTGTCGGCCGCAGCACTGTCAGCCATTGTCACATATCCATAGCAGGCAGAAGTTGATTGCTTCTTCGACGTATATATTTTCGCGCGTACGACTTTGCCGTATTGTGTGCATAACACCTGCAAACGTGGGTAACAAAATTCAAAACGGCATGTAGTTTACCGATTCTGATTGACAACAATGACTATTGAGACTGAGATATTCGAACCTTGAGATCGGCGGCTTTGGTGGCCGACGTGAGACCGCGAACCCAAATCGAACGCGAAGCCACATCCTTTTCTTTGTCATCGTTAACCGGAGCCTGCACAGGAGTCTTAACAGATGATTGTGCTGTAATTTTGTTATCGGCTGTTTTAGCAGAAGCCGGTGCTGTTTCGGCTGGCACGTCGACGAGTGGATCTTCCAGCATCTCCTCGTCGTTCGTTGCGGCAGCCGTTGTCTGGTCATCTGCTATGGTCAGCTCTTTGCTGTCATTCAGGTCATCGGTTTTCTTTTCATTTGTCGCAGACGTTGTATCGATTTCCATCTGCGCCGAATCGTCATGACTTTCACCTGCGGCATTGCCATTTTCAGCTAAACGCAAAAATGATTGGAAAAATCCAGAGACCCAATTATCGTTGAGGATTCCGCTTCGTGTAAACAACTTCGAAAACAAATCATAACTGCTCAATAAGGAATACCATATGAACATTAGGAAAACCTACAGGTTTTTCCCAACTTGTAATAGTACTTAATTTATAGTTCTCGTGTATTTCACCTTTATGAAATCATGACAAACAGGGATGAGCAGAAATACTTCTGAACAGTCAGAGAGAAAAAAAAACTACTAAAAATTCCAGCCAATCATCTTGGATACACATTTATGCATTCTTGTCAAAGGGGAGCGAACTTTAACCGTGCAAATCGATTACCAATTTAAGGTTAGCAGAGTTAGTGGATAATAGGAAGTTATAACCCTTCAGCCTATCGCATGTTCTCAACCACCATCGATTTTGCGCGCTCACGACTATTATCACATTCGCGTTCTACATGTGTGCCGAACAGGCAAATTTTGGAATCTGCGCAAAACACTGCCAAAAACAACTATTTTAGCAATACGCAGGAACGGTAACAGCAAGATGGATAGAAAAGCTTTTGTAATTGGGAGGAATTCACTGCTTCATTTCGATTTCCTACAGGAACCTGAAACCATCTCCTGCCACCTGTCCTGCGCTCTGCCCCATCTTTCCTGTTACCTTTGCCTTACTCTAGATACCTGCGCTTAACCTAACTTCAACATTTTTCTGGCCTTCCCTTTCTCCTTTCCTTAGCCTTACACTTGATACCTGCGCTCTTCCTAGCTTGAACCTTTCCATGTTCTCCTATTATATTTCTTTAGCATTTTATTTCATTATTTTCCTTCACTTTGCCTTTCCCCGCTCCCTATACCCTCGCATTAATCAATGCGGCTTCATTCCCCGCAACTAAAACGCTCTGCGCTTCAATAATTCCCCACGTTCCCCCTCCCTTCCGTGATCTTCTAAACTCTGCGTCCCATAATTGAACCCCAATTCTTCCTCTGTTTCACAGTTTGAAATCGAATGCATAGCTCACCCTAGGACTTACCAACTTAGGGGTTTCACCCTTCTTCACCCTACTGCTTACATTCGCCTCTTCCTCTACTATCCATACACGTAAGTTTGTCTATTTTTCGCCTTCTTCGACCTATTCTCTCGTATAGGTGAGTTCTTACAATTCCGAGTAAAGTTACTACTGAACTTAAAGTATCCCTTAACGATTACTGAGTTATGCCAATCTTAATTCCAAGTGAATTACTAATAACACCTGCCGTCAATTTTGTTATTCGCAGAAAAAATCAACAGGTGATTTCATTTATGATCCTACCGTACCTCGTAATAACCAAGTAATAGAGCACTTTTGTGAGCCCCACGTTTATACTCTCATAATCACCCCAAATGGGGACTACCTGAATTGGATTTCTTTTTTGAAGCACATGCAAAAATCAGCACTCGCTAACTTGAAACTTCACGAATCATGAAAGCCACAACACCCAAATCCGCTCATCCCTGATGACATCGACTGAGCAGCAACAGAAATGTTACGAAGAGCAATAAAACATTAAACGAAATTCAAGAAACATACAAATATGCAAATTGCCATCAGCGTCAGCAGTCTCCATGGGCGTAGCTGAAGGTGACATTTGTTTTGCGTTCGCGTCTGAGGAAACCGCGGGCTCGTTCACACGAAACAGATACGTTGCTGGATCATGTCCGTCCGCCAGGAGTGCCTGCAAGAAATGAAATTGAGATGAAATCTTACCAAAAAGAACTAATGATTTCGGCTTGTTATCTTGCCAACCAAGAGATATAGCTTCGTGATATAAAAAAATCTATAGGGTTAATGTTGGCGAACAGTCGACACTAATAGACTTCTCGTCCTGATTGTGTCCCTATCTTTACGAATCCATTACACTTCTATCCAATCATTCCTTACCGCCAGAAGCATTTTATGAAAAATATTCCTGCCCAATGTCATTCGGATTCGATAGACAAATAATAATAGACAAACCATACCATGGCGTAGTGCTACTCCTTCTTCGGACCTAACTTGTTCTTCTATGGCCTTGAGAGTCGTGGTATCGAATGGCCGTCAAGCAAAGTGACTGATCATATAAAGCGAAATCCCACACACCCGCATGGAATGCTACGAGCGTTCATCCATGAGAATTCCGATTCCAGTGAATTGAATGCTAACGAGTGACGCTCCGCACCATCTCCACTCTCTCCAACTTCAAACAACAAACGGGTTCTGGTGGTTTTTGTGCATCACAGCCTCTTTTGTCAAAGTGAGGTAAACATTCCATCCACACTCGAATATTAAGCATGAAAAACAGTCAAGGTTGTAGTATTACACACGCCGGATCCTTCCCAACATACCAATAAACTGTGGGCAAAGTGCTCTAGTGCCAAAAAAAAAAAAAAAAGATTTACAGGCTCTAAATTGCCTTCCGTAGAATTTTGTCGTTGAAAATTTCCTTCATAACACCCTTCTTGCCAAATATACTGCCATGCTGTGCAGGCTAGCTTTTCGAACGGTCGTTCTAGCTAGAAAGTAAATTTTGACTGCAGAAGTGCAAAGCGCTACTTTCGGCAGTTGTTTCTAATAGGATTAAAACAACCACAATGAAAATCAACAAGTACAAAGGCAATTTATCGAATCAGATTGTGAGCAAGCGAATTGAAAGAAGCACGGAATGGTGCGTCCACTATCCCACCAAGACCTGGATGCTAATCAATACGCCCATTAGAGACGACCCCGTGCAGCAGCAGGTCATTTTCCGTCCAAGGTTTATTACAACGACAATGCGGGATGTGACACATAGATAAACTCTGTTTTCTCGGTTTTCCCAATTCCGCACCATAATGCCACTGTCTCACCACATCGATAAGGTTTGCTCAAGACAATTGGTCGCGCTGTTTTTTTTTTTTTTTTAATCTACCGCTATCAATACTGATAGATCTCAACAGCACCTGAAGAGGGCAGTAAAAATGCCAAGAAATTTGCGCTAATGAAAATTTGTACTGATCCCTTTACGCGATCGATGTCAAGTACATTGCAAACGCATTGCACTTTCCATTACATCATACTGGGTAGCTCTTGCACAAGCTTCCACGCAGATACTCAAAGTTTCTGATGAAGGTTTACTTTGAAAGGACCGCAGCATACTCCCACCAACAAGCATATTTTTTAATGTCTAAAGTATGCAGGTGAGGGCGAAAGTGTGGTAGTGCAAGCGCGCGCTCACCACGCGAGCGGTCCGGGATCAAATCCTGGGTCGTGAGTCGCCCGGGCCAACCAAGCCTTCCATCCCTCCGGGGTCGGTTAATTGGTACCAGACTTGTCTGGGAGGATAAAAACACTGACTTGTACATCGGCTGGCCCCCGCAAGTCATTGTATAGGCCACATCGCATTCAAACGCCACTGCGAATGTACAAATGGAAGTAGAATGCGTGCCGCATCCCAAAAGGGATTGATCAACGGCAAATGCTTTATCCTTTTTATCCTTTATAGTTTTTCATCTCCGAAGCTCCCCTTTCCAAGAAATCAAAAGACTGATGCTCATTCGTAAGAGTGAAAACAAAGAAGTAAAAAAGACCCTTAAAGATGGAAAAACATTTCCAAGGGATGCTGAAAAAAGATCAGTATTGTTCGAGGAGCAATCTGAAGAGACTCTGAAGCACAGAAGGAGCCAGATGGGGGGGCGGATAGAGTGCTTTTAAAATACCACAAATCTTACCCCATCGCAGCGCTGAGCCTAGTTCGGTCAGTGCCATGTTAGGGTCCTCCCTATCAAAAAATAGAGTTGTCAGCAAGTCTCCGCCACGTCCGATGAGAAGTAATTGTTGCAGAATTAGATGGAACTGGTTGAGAATGTATTTCTCAGAGTCCGAGTATCTTCATTGAGAAACCGCCGGCAGATGCGCGTCCTTTGTTCGAGTCGCCTTTGCGAGAGATTCCTAAGCGAAGGAAAATCCATCAACACAGCCAGAGTCCGCTAATCAGTAATCCTGTTAGTCTGCGATTGTTCACTGCTTCGCTAGAAACTTTCGCCGACTGTTTATTGCCTTCAAAATGCTTTTTAAATTCGATAGAATTACAACATAGAGAAAAAGGAAGTAGGAGTTCTTGCAAAAACTTTTCATTTGCGTCAATAACAAGGAAAGCACCGCTTTGATATTTAAACGCTTTCTGTTGCACACGGTCTTGAAAAAAAAACACTTGGATCTCGTTGGATATATCTCAAGGAAATCTCATTAGTTAGCCAGCACGCCAGGCTTTCTCACCACTTCTTGATTCATGCTGAACCGAAAAACACCCATCACCTGTTGAGCTTACTTCAACCCAAATTAGGATTTTACTACGTTTCGTTCCCTCTCATAGATTTCCATATCAAAACCAAGCACTAATTGCGCAAGAACAATTATTTCCGTGATTGGTTTCCTAATTCTAATTCTCCCACTGAGCTTCGACAAAATCGGTGCACAACAACGCGGTAGGGTGGCTGACTTCAACGTTCAATGTATGTGAGCGCGCCAGTTGTAGGGGTGAACATTCCCAAGTAATCCTGTTGGTGAAAACGGCCTCCGCGTCCACTGAATCGAAAACGCTGTTCTTTTGAGTATAAAAAAACCAACAGCGAGCTTTATACGGTCTTCCTTGTCATTTTCAGTCCATCCCTACTGCTTATCAATAACGCCAATGAAAACTTTCATTCTACCACAGTTCCAAAAACAGTCAGGAAGTACCCTTTCCATAACTAGCCCTTTTCTAATGTCCTCACCATTTATGCCGTTGATCAAGCTAAAATCGACCTTTAAATGCGAGTTTCCTAGAACACTTCGCACATCAAGAAGCATTCATTTCTTAGAAGCATTCATCTCGCTAGAGAAGGCGGGAAAGTGCAAGATTCATGCAGTAATCGACTCCCAGTAAATCATACTGGAGGCTTACGGAATAAATGATCACCACACATGATTTCATTAGGAAATCAACGGAGTCTTCACTGACACTAACGGAAACCACTCGAGAATCCTGGTCGCAATGTGAAGCACCCTAGAATCCGAACACGACTGAAATCAACAACTTCGACGGATGCATTAGAGCAAAGCGAAGTTCAACGTAAATTTATCGATCAAAGCACTAAGCAGAAGGAGCCGAAAGCTTCCAGATTGTTACTGCTAGTTCAGCATCCGATAACCAAATAAGCCAAACCAATCCCACAATGTTACTGCTTTAAACACATCTACCCGAAAGAAAACGAATCACGATGGAAGGCGTCTTCGAAGAAACACGATTTCCTTCGCGATTTGTTAGCATGGACTAACCTCTTCTCAAATCATGGTCCAATGCCAAGCGAAGTGAGGTACGATGCCTGAGAGCCACTCTCGACAACCACTTCACGGAATACACTTGAAATTCCCTTGGGAGACATTACTCTTCCATTTCTTTCAAACGAATTCACTCAACCAGTTTTTCAGAAACAATTCCATAAAAACCTAGATTACTGACTCCTGGGAAAACGAGCACTCCAAACCCGATAATTAACACGAAATAATGGCAGCTAACTTCTGTCCTTTTTCGAGATCCAATAACTGCTAGGTAGCCAAACTGTTAATGTGCTGAACCATATAAAACACTGCTGTTGATCGTAAAGGAGTGGCCGAAAGCAACAGAAACTGCACAAATAGACAAAAATCGCGTCTACCTCGAGAACTGCATTTTCCTCAATGAATTCGTGTGTATCACGTGCACATGGAATTGCTCTTCGCCTCATATGCAAACCGTAAACCAGCGAAAAATACGCTCTAATCATCGCTGGTATTCAGCACTGAGTAATATCCAACCAAACACAATCGACATCTTGAGGAGGCGGGGCGAAGGGATGGGCGTGGTGAACAAAGCGAATGCTATCAACCAACACTGCCATCGCCGTGCTTCATGCCATGGACAACGTCGTTCGCCTGCGATGTGCCGATGGCACAACGCTAATGACAACAAAGGAGACTCTCGCCCGCGTTCCATATTCCAAGCTCTGCACAGATGAAACATCGACATGCACGTCCGACGCCAAAATATTGGCCATTATGCTGGATTCACTAAGGCGCGACGATCAAAGACTCGTTGTACCCGATGACTTTAACGACTGGGGGCGATTGGCAAACGAAGCACGACGGCTGGGATTGTCTCAAATCGCAGAACTGGCGTCGCCCTGCACTATTTGCGTGGCATGCCATGTGGCGTTGTCGGCAGGCCGACTTAATCCAGAAGTCACTTTCCGAAAATTGTCGCGCATCGTCATTTCCGGCAAACTCAGCGTATGCAGAGCAGTCTTTGGATCGGACCTTAACGAGGCTCGCGATGGCGGTGGTACCGATTTCGAACAAGATCGATACACATCACGGTGTGTTAGCTTTCGTTTCGTTTTCGTTCTCAAGTTATCCCTCCTCATTAAAAAAACATGGCGAACCCTTTGTACCATTTTACAGAGTATTCCAACATAATTAGCTTGTGCATGTGTGGTCTCAGTCAACGCAGTGAAAGATATCCGCCGTTTATACATTTTTCAATCAACTTGCGTTACCTTCTCCTGTTACCTTGACATATCCATGAGTGGCACAAAGACATGACAAGTTGCCGGACATTCACCTCTGGTGCGGATTGACACTCGCATCTAGCGAGGAATGACCAGTAGGCAGAGTTGTGGCAATCTGTCATTTTTTGCCTGGCAATATAACTTGTGAGATGATAAAGCCCTGACTTGAAATGAACGGAGCCTGCAGTGTGAAAAAGTGAAGTAAGCTACTGCAACCAAACCACATCAATCATGACAGCTCGACAGCTCATGGTTGACGTAATCCCCACGGAATTCTATAGGATAGCTTAGCTACCTGAGACGCGATAATTCTGATAGGCTGTCATATTTAACACTTTGACGACAATTCATATCCACTTTCTTACGTATAAGCACTTCCTTCCATGCCTTTCATTTTCATTTTACCTTGAGCATACCTTAACACGTAACGATTAGGTTCGTTTTGTTCGACAAAAATTTAATGGATCGTGAAAAATTTGCATTTGGGTTTATTTCACGTTTTCTTTTTTGATTCTAACATGTAATCGAACAGAGGGGTAAATGCAAATACAGGACTGTCTGATGATAAGATGTAATTTGATTGAATCAATTAGAGCGAAAATGCTTTGCCAGCTAGTATTGCGAAGGCCAATAAATTTTGCTTTCCCATTGCCATTACGCTCCCTTTGGAGGGAATTCTGCTACTATATCCTTAACAGGCTTCTGAATATGAGTTCCTAGAACGATTTTGTGAAATTCATTTCTGGTGTACTCTACACTCAAAATCGAAATCTGAGGTGAGATGGCCGCTCCCGCAAAAGCGCACCGGTCCCAAGCGGCCAAAAAACCAAAATGCGAGCAGTCGTCAATGTGTTAAGTACGACCAGCAATTGTATCGAAGGTTTGCCTTAACGATCGTTTCGGAGCAACGTGCTCATCATGCAAGCCTAGACTTTGATGGGAACACATAAACTCAGCCATCATCCATCATTAAGCCTCTCCTAAATGTTTAAAAACTGCTGGGATCAATTATCTTCTGACGTGAATACCTCAACGTTGATTAATTTCAGAGTTTTCTTGAAGCATAGCAGTTTGGAGCGAGCATTCGACACTTTGGCATCATGTGGATTCAGACTTTGCCATGCAAACACTTTCGCACCTTCATTCCTCAAGCAACACTCTGGATCTGATTCAAAATTTTTGCACCACTCGCAATATATATTTACTCGGGACCCAAAGGTAAATAAGATTTCAACCTCAATCTTTTATTTATCATCTAAATAAAAGAAACCTCTTATAAAACACCATGAGTCCGTTAACCTTGATTCGTTCCAATGCTGTCTAATAAAAGGGATTTTATTTCGATGCCTATGAATGGGCCTCATGAGGGAATAGCAGTGTGCACGCGCGGCGCTAAGAGAATACTTCGGTGCTGCCGCTTCATCAAAATACCCAAAAACAAAGCCTCAAAACAGAGCTCAAGAAACCGACAGATCACACCTGAAAAATTGCTCGTTGCAGAAGTAAGGAATGTCAGATGACATGGAAAAGTGCTGAAGATGGTGCTCAAAGAAACGACACTCAAGTAAAATACCAATCAGCGCTCTAATTCGGAAGCAGTTAACCAATAGGCCACAGGGCTTAAAGAAACAGCACCACACGCCCCAGCGCTTTAGTTGTTAGGAAAGTCAATGCGCATTCTATTGAACTGCAACACCATACCAGTTCTTTGCCTGAACTCTTCAGCTCGTTTCGCAGAAGCATAAAAAAGAAGAGGCGGAGTACGGCTATAATGGGAGCTCAATTTCACGCCGTTCTCTAATAACAATGATGAGTACCCCACATCTTTGGGAATATTGAGAAAACATGCTATACATGCCTTGCCGACACAAGAACGGCTTTCGCGTTCCCTCCTAGCGCATAGACCATTTTATAAGGCATAGCAAATCATGCCCAATGTTTTAGACACCACTCACGGCCCTTTTTGAAAAGACATTTCAATGAACAACGGAGATGTACATATACGAGCACAATGAGCTATCCAATCAATCTTGTATTACCTTTACGTGAGCAACGTTACCTCCCCTTACGAATGATATTCCACGGCTCATCGTATTTTTTCCTTTCCTCACGAATGTTCATAGTATAACCCAGCCCAATTAGGCCGCGTTCATAGTTCGTGACTAGGGAGATTAGGATAGTACGCGACAATGAATGTATTGACTAGGAGATCACAATAGTCGTCGATGATGATACTAGGTCGGTACATAGGATAGTAGGCTGACAGGATTAGATATGTATCGATTGAAATCGCCGGAGAGTAGAAAATTAGGTCTCCTCAGATTAAAAAAATCAATATGTACCTAATCTTGTCAGCGCACTCCCACTCTCTCAGGCCCCATTCATAGCTCGAGAATTGGGCGATGATGCGATGAAGCGATTCGGCAGCACGTTCGCAAGGGGACGCACGCGCCGCGACGCATCAGGAAGCGATCAATGATTTGTGGATTCAATAAACTTGAGTCTTCCGTATCAACCGGTATCCTTCCAGTCGCATCAGCGCCTCATCGCATCTTCGCCTCGCGCGATCGCTCACTTGCAGACGCGCTCTCGCACGTGACGCTAGGGGGCGGAGTCCAGTCAATCAATATGCACTCAATTCGTTTGATGAATCGGGTCATCGCTTCATCGCATCATCGCTAAAGTCGCCTCTTCTCGAGCTATGAACGGGGCCTCACCATACTATCTCTGTCAATAATATCTTTTTCATAGCCACGTATACTAACCTCCTGAGCGCGAGCTATGAACGCGGCCTGGCATACCTTTCGAATGTGTGTGACAGAGAAGATAGAAAAGAGAAACGCAAGCAATGCAGACATACCGTCCTTTTTCAAATCCTTCTGTTTATTTAAAGTGCTAAAGAGTGCACCCTTAGGGGATTAATCCCTCCAAGAAACGCCCCAGGCAGTGCCTTTGCTTGAGGCACACACTGAATCCAGTCATCACAATTCTCTTTAGTAACATTGTTGAGCAGAAAATTATGCTTTTTATACCCACCAGCAAATCAACACGTTTTCAGATGATATGCCACGTACCTTCTCAAGGCGGTCAGTGAGAATGATCTTGATGCCATTCTTGTCCAAATTCCGCTTCTCCAACTCCTGCTTCAACTCTGTCACACGCAGTTCACTCAGTAGTTTTTGTTCACCAACGCAGTCCGTCATCTGCAAAACCTTCAATTTTCAAATAAAAGGTTTCGATCAAGTTCGCTACACATACATCAACACGAGAGCCAAGATTATGCATGTGACACATCAATCACAGTAAAAGGAGGGCACGAAAATATTAACGAGTCATAAAAAATGCCAAGAGATTACAGTATTCACATGAGCTCAGAATACTGCCTAAGTCAGTGCAAATTAGTCGCAGATTCTAGTGCGCTGACCTAATTTGCATTTAACAGCTCGCATTAAATGAATGCAAGAGAGAGCGACAACACCGTCCACAGAGCATAAAATGAAGCGAAATGATGAGGGCCACACCATGAAAATGGAAATTGCTTCCCTGTTGAGACGTGTTCGTTCACATGGTGACTTGATTATTCTTGTCTTGACAAGAGATAAAACAAACTGGGTGAAAGCTCAGATAAGCCAGAAGAAATTTGCAAAGCGGAAAATCATTCTTTTACCGCTGCATAAGTCTCTCTAGTAAAATCAGAAGGCCTCATCTAGTAAGGGGAGGAGGGGAGGGGTGCGTGCTGCAAACGTTCTGTCGCTTACTAAAGACCTAATTTTTTTGCAGGGGAGAGAACCCTCAAAATGCCATTGCGTTTTCTCATCCGCCCCAAAACTTCGTTCCCTTGCGAAAAAAAAGAGTAGCTCCAGACGATACGAACTGCACAAATTATGCCCCCCCCCCCTATCCCTATTCTCTTATTTTCAAGAGCAAGAAAAGGGAATTACCACTCAAAGGTACCCGGAATATTTCTTTTCGCAACAATCATTAAAATGAGTTGAATGTAGATTTCTTTTCACAAAAAGTTGTAACACAAACTGGCTAACTGAAGGTGAAAATTAGTCCACAAAACTAAAAATAAAAGCTTCGATCAATCCCCCCCCCCACTTCGCTGAAACACTAACTGTGCAAGAGAACCAAAAGCTTGGCCACAAAAAAAAACCCACAACACCTCGATAAACATGTTATCTAAGAAGGTCCAGGTCTGTACAAAAGAAATCTTTCCTGCGCCATAGTCGGCATCGAGCTCACACTCCGCCCAACGGTGAACACTTTCTTCACGTATGGTCCTGCTTGTGACGATACTATTGTTCAGAAAATGCCAAACAAAAAAAAAAAAACACCTCAAGCGGGAAACCTGCACCATAGTGAGGTGAAACCAAACAGCTAGAAGATGCCCATTAAGTGCGCCGCGGCGCGCGGCTATTCGCAGCTTTCGGCGCATAGCGGGGGACTTGCGATTCGCGACTCGACACGACTCGTAGCCAGCTTAAATAGTAGAGGTGATGCGAGTGATTTTACATGTTTGAAGAGCTGGAATGTGCGAGTTTACACTATCTTGATCAGATGACGCAGACATGTTGCACGCCGCAGTGGCGACCACCCCTCCCGATCGGATTGGCTCTGAGCTCCATACCATTTGGTCCCGGATACGTTAACATAACCACGCTGGAAAATGAACAAGGGAGCTGTACTGACGCGCTTCTGAGTTTCAAGCTTGGGAACAAAAATGTCGCCTTCTTTCAATTGGCTCTAGCCGCACTTATGTCGATGTCAGACTTTGCGAATCAGGCTATTCGCTAGCATACGCGATCGCTTCGCGGCCAGCGGATCGTTCAATTGGCTAATACCGCTCCGCGACCGCGGACGAATCACTCGATTCGCGAAGACTTACATCGACCTTAGAGGTCTCTTGCAACGAATTATCGTCCATTTCGATAGTGTTAGTCGACAACACTATGTGCAAAAAAATGCATGAAAACTCCAAGAAATGAAAAAAAAAAACGTAGGCAATTTTGAAGAAATCCCTCTGAAGAGTGCAGAGCTATCGTAAAATTCACGGCGGTTGTGTGAACTCTGACGATGCATTTGTCGAAAATTGACAGCTTTGAAGGAACTCTGGAAATCCCGCTGCTTTGACTGCACTATTCACGAGTGATTTTGCCAAGCTGCAAAGGAAAACCCTAGTCGGGTAATGGTGGCGAAGCTGCCAAAGACAGGGCGGCACATCAGTGATTATGAAACATAGCGTTTTAAAACTCTTTCAAGGTTTCTGCCTTCACCTTCGCCCGATGAAACCGAACTTGTCCGGAAAAGCTACTGGAAGAAACACAATAAATGCTTAAAAACACATACCTTGACATCTATATGATTGGTAAAACCAATCCAGGGTACTACGAAAGAACTGAAAAGCAGAGGAGTCATCAACGACTAAAAGAGGCTGGGTGTGGGAGGCAACGAAGGTTTTGTAATAGCCAAGCAATGTTTGGTCAAAACCTTCACGACAAGGAAACAAAGTAAAAACTCTTTCCCGCTTGCTTCTAAAAACAACGATTCGTGCCTACTTCACATTGCGAAATCTTCGCCGCAGTTGTGCGTGACTAAACACCATCTTCACGCTTCTTCGTGAGTGGAAAAACAGCAGATCGCCGATGGTTTCGTTCTAGCTCGCCTGCGCAACCAACCACCCGTGCACAGAATCTTGTGAGATATTCGCACCAATAATAAATCAGAAATTTTACATGTACCAAAACCTGGCGTTGAAACCTGGCAAAACACTCAAATCGAAGACAGCAGCAACTAGAATGGCAATAAAACCATTCTTTACCTTAACCTAGAAACTTGAAAACTTGTTATAGCAGTAGGAAATATCTGATAACGGAAAATACGAAGAGAAGCGGCAGCACCTACTGAGAAAAAGCAATCTGGCCGAATTTCCACAACAGAATGTTGTATCGGGTTTTAGACTCAACAAAGGGAAGCTCTCACGATTACCAAAAACCAATATCAAACTCTGGCCCGATGGCTGAACAGCAACCAGCGCTTGAAATGCCGCGCGACCTCATGTAGCCACTAACCATGAGACCCACTAGGATGATAAATGTAATTTGGGTGCGACTAGCACACTGAGGGCGCATGCATAGTCGGTCGTCCGATCGTAACGGTCGCACAGCGTTGAATACGTATCGATCGTCGAATACTCATGTAATACGCAAGTCTGGCGATCGATACGCACACAATGCTATGCGACCTGCGATCGTTACGGACGACCGACTATGCAAGCGCTCTCATTGCCAAATACCTTAACCTCAGATGCTACCAACGGTACCCACAATCGAAATGATCAATACACAATCACACCAAAAGTCAATGACTAGCAGCACAAGTAAAAGGTAGTGAACGTAAAAATAACGTTCGATTGATTCAAAAACGACATTCGTTCAAACCACTTTACTTCACAAGCAGACACTTCTAATTAATAATACACGTAATCGCATTACTACACTACTTTTTCAAGGGATCTGATAAAGGAACTCAGAAGTGACCCTAGGGTTTATTAATTTTAAAGTTGAAAACTATATCGCACAAACACATTTCTGGGCAAGCATTAAAATCCTTGAAAAGGCAACTAGTTAAAACTCTAAGAGTAGAACGAACCTATTCAGATCAAAATCCTATTTAAGAAAACTACAAACACTTTCAATGAACGCGGCCGGTTGCTCAGCGTGAACCCAATGTCCTGAGTTGGGAATACCTGTGAAAGATGCATTTGGGAAAGAATCAAGAATATACTTAGTATCATCGGCTCTTACATATTCCGATTTCTCACCATATAAAAATAGGGTAGGACCGTTAAAGGTTCCCGGAGGCAGAGAAAACCTTAAAATCGTCTCTAAGTTACTATCAATTGCTTTCAAATTACACCGAAACCTGGACACACCAGAAACGTCTGAGGGTTCAAGATTGGTGAGTAGGAATTCACGAATTGCCTTATCAGGAATGATCGTTTCCAAATCACGGAGAAGGTCTCGACGACTCTTGGTCATGTCTAGTGCTGCCATCGCGTGTATATATTTGCGGAATCCCATGTGAGCCGCGAAATCGCCAAATACCTTAACCTCAGATGCTACCAGCGGTACCCACAATCGAAATGATCAATACACAATCGCACCAAAAGTCAATGACTAGCAGCACAAGTAAAAGGTAGTGAACGTAAAAATAACGTTCGATTGATTCAAAAACG
>MU869003.1:0-11664 GCA_036418205.1 Ostertagia ostertagi | reverse complement strand
GAGGTAAGATGATTTCAACCACATTAGGAGAACTTTCACATAGAAACTTCTCCCCTCGATTCAACAATTATAAAAGTAACTGCGATTTCGGAGAAACATTCCAGAGTGCTTGTTGGCCGCTCCTCTGGAACTTTGCCAGACGACCTCCGAGGTGATTAATCGCAACAAATATAAAGAATCAGGAAGAGCTTCAAATCATGCATACCTATCAAGCTGAAGCTGGCCAATAAGTGTAAGAGCATAGCGCACGACTGAATGAAGATCAAATTACCTGAAGTGTTTGCCACTGGTGACCCTCCCCTTCGTATCCACTGCAGTCTTCTCATCATCGTCTGAATGGCCTTGCGAAATGGATTCGTCATCAGATGAAGAAACTGTGCGCTCCATGAAACCTTGACCCAACACATCGACCTGAACCATTTCTTCATCCGAGATTGAAAAACGCCAAGGGGCGTGCAAAGATCGTTCGAAAATTGTTACCTTCGAGATAATATTCTGAAACGGATTGTTGGCCTCCTCACCAGCCTTCAACAATTTACTATCCCTCTCGAAATGTAGGACATGGTCGAGTTTGTGGGGAATGAAGGCATTCATGAAAAGAGCATCGTCTGACGGATCTAATGTTCTGAAAATAACAATTGATAGTTCACGTTGTTTTTTTTGTTGCGCAGAGAAAACTAACCCGCTTTCTAACCAACATTGACTTTCTGGGCGAGTTATATAGTTAGTCTACCGCCTTGTCGGAAGTCGGGACTCTTTTTTGGCTGATGTTTGTCTCAAGACCGTCGTTTTTGCGTATTACGTGTTGTTTTCACGCGTAATACGGTTGACTGAGAGCATCTCTAGCATATATTATTAATTATTGATGAACTAGGAGGCATCATTGAAATTACTATACGTAAGTGATTAAGATTCGCGTAGAACTAGACTTAGAGATGGCTGGCCGTTGAGATATTTGCTAAGGTAAGCGATTTACTAGGGGTCGTGGATTGGTGAGTCACATATTATTGTAACGGACGAGTACCACTATGTGGTCATTATTATAGCGTGAGATTGGATCTGGCATACTTCAACTGCACTCCGTGTAGAGCGAGCTCGTTCTTGAACGTGTTATGAATGCGCAGAGTGCGCATTTGAGCGGCGCGAGCTCGCGAACAGCAGATATCGTGTAGGCATGACTCTATCTCTGCGCGAGTAGGTGTGATTTTTAGTGTGTCTTTATTTTAATATCTATTTGTGATAAGGACGCGTAGTGCGCAGAAATATAACGAATTGAACTGGACTCTCGGATTCATTTAGACTGACCGATAATAATCGTCAAGAGTTTATTTATACAGAATTAACAAAATTTCGATGGACCTTAACGCGAATGGAAAAAAAAACTACAAATGAACAGAGAAAAAAAAACAAAGTTTTTGTTCCATTGTCCAAGTTGCTTTTAGATTGTATTCAAAATCACCTTTGTAGGAATCTGGGTAGGCGGATGGCGCTAGGGATAACGCCACTCCTTGACGACTATGGCATATATGTACAGAATCCGAAACTGAATTTTCGGATGTTAGGTATTCCTAGCTAGAACAACTCAGTTTGCGTGCGTGAAGCGCGCTAGTGCTGAATTTCTTCAGGAGTAGAACGTTCATAGCTGGTTGGATTACTTATCGTTATCAATAGGTGTTTCTTTTGCTTTTGGTATAGCAGAACATGTTCCGTACGACGCGACTGATAATTCAGTTAATCACTCATTCTAGCGGATAGACTACATAGATGGTAGATTTGCTGGCGAATAGTTCTGATCAACTATGGTAGAGTTATTATGGCCGTTGTTTTATTATCGGTAGAACTGTGTTCTGCCGATTGATCGTTTGGCGAATGGTTCAATATATATTTGAGCATTTGGTGATTTCATTGGAATCGACGTCCTTGGAAGATGAGAGTATCTAACACGCTCGGGCTGAACTCAAGATATTATATCCTGTTCGGCATGATAAGTTAGTCTTGGACATATTGTTCGGCTGATCGAGCGACGGTCATTTGCAAATGACGTGATCCCAGCGTAATATGTCTCGTTTCGAGCTTTTTCTAGCCATTCTTCTCCACTGGTGCAGCGTGATGAGGTTGTGCTGATATTTAGTGTAATATGATTGATGGTATCATTTATAACAAAGAATGGCTTCTCGAGATACACAGGACTTTCAAAGAAACTGCAACTCGTGCTCACAATAGTAAACTCGTACTCCACGGCTCATTGTATCATCGGCCGTGTGAGTACTCACTGCAACTATCTCGCTTCATAACTACGTTCAGAGAATATTCCGCAGATTTGGAGAGCAGATTTCGAGATCAGCGTCCAAAAACACATCTAGTGGTGTATGTCTCGTTACAAATGGCCACTTCGACCTGGTATCCTTCCCTTGTTAGATTAGAAATAGGACGGTACCTGAAGAATTTGCAGACGTTGTTACAGTCGGATCTTAAGAACTCCAAAGCATGCGGATGGTCATGCTCAACAGATTGAGACACATCGATTATGAACAACCGATCGTCAAGAACAAGGGTATTGTATTCGGACAGATCAGCATGAACTAGTTTGCATGCACGGTACAGCGTTCGCATGTCGCGAACGAGTTGCAGGTACAGCTTCTCGGCTATCTAAACAAGAAGCTTTGATTTTCCTTTGAGAATGAAGTGAATAAACAAGGTAAATGGACAACTACTACTCAGAGCTCTTATTCTTGTATTCGCCAAACTCCTCCTTTTTTATGGACATTTTCTCTGGCTTAAATTGTACTTTATCACTATCCTTGTTCGAGCTCAAGCCACAGAAAAAGGAATTACTCTCTCTTCAGAAACAATTTTGTGATGGAACATTCATACTCATGGAAGTCACGATTGGAACGGTTCCTCAAAAAAAATGAATGAGCGAACAAGAATACATAAAAATAGGCCATTCTGAAAAAAAAAACCTAAGAATCATAGGTAGCGCAAGGTGGACGTGCAAAAAATCCAAACAAAGCTGTGCTTACCTCGAGCGATAAGGTGGCGTTTTTCAAAAGCGGAGCGCCCCAGCCGTCACGACCGATAAACTCCATCACCAATACGTGACCCTAAATGGTCTGGCTTTTGAATCGTGTGAAGAGCGGAGCACGCTGTGTAAACAAGCAAACCTTTAGCAGAATGGGTTTCGGAACGGGAAGACCCGCTTGATGCATTCGCAACAAATTTCGCATTTCCTTTTCCGCCCAAACAGCTACCATTTTCCTTGGATTGTGTTTGCAATAACCGGTTCGATATCTGGAAGCGGTCACAATAAACACAACGCGCAATTCCATCAGTGAGGCGACGAAAAAAAACTTGTCTTGTCGTTAGTAAGCTTAAGCCATCAAAGCTCACCTATACTCACCAGCGACATAGCGCTCGCGATCCTTGAACGTGAGAATGCTTGTTTTGTAAATTTTTCACCGCCAAAGAACCTTTATCGTCGGTAGCATGGTAAACGTTGGCTTCCTTGCCTGTTGAAATGCATCCATGAATGTTGGTCAAGGCACCGCGCTGGAGAAGTCGGAACAATACGAGCCTAGTTCGAGGATCAAGTACCTGCAATATGTCTTCATGGGGAAAGTTTGCACTGCAATTACAGACATTTTAAGAACAAACAGGAGCCGCCAGCAATAACTACGCCATTAAGGTAGCTACAAGTTATATCGAGGATGCCTGTAGGTTTTTGTTCCACACGTACTGCTATTTTTAGTGACCTCGAAATTCGACTAAATGTCTTTTTTATGGCCTAGAGCACGCAGTCGAAGACCCTAACAGCCCATTGAAGCGACTTGACTTTCTTTTCTGTATTCATCTCGAATTCCCACATATCCTAGAAAGTCCCCACGGCCAAAGAGTGGCTTCAAAACTCGAAACACAGGTTTGGAGTTTTCACTTTTTACCACAAAATTGATGCCACAGTTACGAACCAACCACGACATTACCGCACAGCAGGAACCAACTGCAGTTTAATTGCACTATGACATCGAGCGCACTTGAAGCGCACTTCAAAAATCGATGCGCATAGGCTTTCGTTGAAAGTTGGCAAAAAAGGCTGAAGCAACTTGTTCTTCATTATAATAAACCAAATCGAAGGAAGTACACGAACTAATAGCACATCAAAACTCGTCGATGAATGGACAGAAAGAAATCCATTACGGGACAAAAAAAAGAAGATGCGAGTAAGTGACATCGAATGAGCAAAAAAGTAGGGCTGATAGACGTAAGATTGCCATAAATATCCAAAAGACCTGGACATCAGAGGAAGGAAACACTCCTCGACGGCTCATAACCGCATCAACTGACCTTCAGCGCTTCCTAGGTCTATTACCTACGCCGCTGCCGATGTAATTTAACTCTCGTTCGTACAAACCACTCCTTTTCAAACGCTAGTCACATATCATCGCCATTAGTCACAAACCACAGCCCAGTGTTGACGCATAAAATGTAGTCAGGAGCGACCGATAGTTTCCAATTAGAAGGCAGTTCTACTTGACATCGATCTTGATTTCTAATATCTTCACTGAAAACGGTTTTTTCCTGGAGAGGAGATTGGTCTTTTTTCAGCAGGTCTTCTTCCTTATGGTGCTAGAATCACCACTTCCACATAAGACCAAAAGGAGTAATAATGGCGTCAGGGTATCTCAAGCACGAGATAAAATCAACCAAAGTACAGAAATACAACCTAAGTCGAAAGCACACGTCTCCAGAGCTGTGGTTGTAATAAACGGAACAAGAATTCTGCGCTCGATATCAAATTACCAACTGACTCTCTAGAAACAGCTGATGTATACCTAATTGACCTTGAAAAACCTTTATAGTGTTACAATAAGATCTCGTACAAGTGAGTGACATTAGCTATCTCCCTTTTTGGGTCTATTACATTTCATAAACAAAGTGGTATTTAGTGGAAGAAAGATTATCACTGGCAGGAAAAAAGACACCGATTCAAATGAGGACAGAGGGATGAAACTTCCCCCATTCGAACAATGTCCAGAGATAAATAAAGCTCAAATTCTTCAAATCGGTGCGAGATCTTCGCCCCGATTTGTTCCCCATAGGCAAAAGACTCATCATCTAAAAGCCCTTAAGTCAGAAAGAAGATTAAAAGTACGAAACAGCTGCTTCTATTTCAAGGTAATCGAGCACTGAAGAGGAAAACCAAACAAATAGGGGAAGAATCGATTGACAAACATCCCTACCACGTATTCAAGTTTTTACTCTGTTTACCGACGGCTTCCTGCCATTTCGCAGATGGTAAACGCTGATTATAACAGCTGACAAATAAACAACAGAACCTCCATGAAGTTCATGAATGTTACCTGTTCTACAGTTGCACGATCAGCTCTGTCCTTGACTCGTTTTCTCTTTTTCTCAGCTGTTGAATCGGCTGCTGTTTCTGCTGAATCTAAAAACAAAACATAAAAGTACTGCTTGTTTTTGAAAATGATTCAAAGGAAGGAAGAATACAGATGTAAGCTAGAGAAAAACTCACTCGGACCAGCTCCCCCTTTATGTTGACTGTTCGGTCCAGGCATGTGCATGCGGAATGCATTGTACTTCTTTGTGAAATCTGAATTTAACTACTTGATAAAGGAAATCAAGTACGTCCCCATTTAACAGCTCATTTCTACACATACAAAGCACCACACTTCTGCATACTGTTGGTAGTTCCTCTGATTTCCCAAGTATTATGTTCTTCGAGGAAAAGCTCGACATCCGAAGCACAAAAATGCCACAAACGTGATGGCTTCGACCACCCATTTTCTCGCAGCTAGCCAATTTCCGCTGTCCTAGAAACCCTCACGAGATGTCACTGGGAAACGTGCGAACTATCTCGTACGAGTGGAACGCAGTGAACAGATCTTTCGAGTCAGATTTCGCCAGAATTGAAAATGAGCCTTTCAAGCCTGCAAAATCCCGTGCTTCGTAGGAGTCCTGGCACGATATGAGTAAAGGCAATTCAGGCGTTCATTCCAACTAGTTCTCTAATGCCACCTTTATGTTCGGAGGAGAGCTTTAAAAGGGCAAAACCAAACCTCCAATCTCATCAGCAAAATCGGCTATGTCGTCATCAACCTCGTCGTTTTCACGAATGATGCTTGAGAATTCTGAAAAGTGAAGTGGTAGCTCAGAGAACGAGTTCGCAATGTTAAGATTTCAGTCTAGCAAATTTGCTCACGAAAAAAATTCTACTCAACACCGAAGTGTTCCTAAATAAACCACTGCGGATAGCGTGGTGCACTGCGGTCCAATTAAAAACGAAAGAAAACCATTCAGTATGCGCTGAAAAAAAGCTTTTTCTCTATGTAAATTCCCCAGCCTATGTTTTCAGAAGAGCATCGCCACTATCGATTTAATTATGGATAGAATACTGAATATTGATTAGACAAAAGCTGCTGATGGGCAGCAGCACAATAGCTTACAATAGGTTTCCTTAGCTGTGATGACTGCCATACAGAAACCAATAAGTGTGGCCTTTCTCCAGCCTACTCCTTATTGAAGACGTGCGAGATCGGATACACGTGACCGTTTTGACACCGCCAATTGAAAAATTAGTGAATCAATCATACGTGTCCTTTTTGCAAACTGCAACATTCTCCCGCAACACTGCGCATGAGATAAACTCACGAAAAGTGAAAAAAGAGAAATAGCTCGAATTTGACAACTTCCTCAGGATGAGCCATGAGTTCGACTTCCACTTGAATATCGTAACGGCGAGCGGATTAGTCCATCAGGCAAATATTTCTCATAAAATGACCAATTGAGGTCAACCATTTCCGCATATTCATGACTCACAACCAATCACCTAACGGGCTTATTCCAATCAAAGGAGTGGAGTGCGTGGTGTGAAGGATTGTGCCTGCTTTAAAAAACCCAATTTCTGCAGGAAAAAGAAAAGCTCCGGAGAGGGTAAAAACGATGTCGAAGTGGTTCACGTACCGCAGAATTCCCTCTCCTGCAAAAAAATTACCATAACCTCCATCAAACGATCGTCACCCATGCACCGCCCCAAGTCGACGGACTACTGAACACTCGCCCTACTGAGCGTCTCAAATGCCGATGTTTTGTCCTATCACAGATGATGTCCACGGATAACCACACACATCAACGTTTTGCACACTGTAATTGATCCCTCACCCTGGATGCCCACCCTCCACACGCTCTCCTAGACTTCCCTACTCCTTTCCTGGATTTGATCGGGCCAGCCCGTCGTATTCTGTCGTGCGCTCTAACCCCGCGGTCGACGGACTACTTGAACTCAGCCCTTTGAAGCTCCTCGCGGGTCCCTCTCCTCTCCAAGGCTTAGTCCTAGGGCATTCACCCGTTCTCTAATCGTCTGTGCTCTAGCCATCGCGGCAGGACCATTGAGGAAAAATCAAGTAGTCCGTAAACCGTGCCCATTGTCAATACATGCCCATTTGTCAGTAAATTTAAGTGCCTTACATTAGTACGAATAAACAGGCCTATCGTAAGATACCACGACATCTTCCGGGGATAAGCTTAGGAAGGAGTAGGAACTCGGGAAAAAATGGAAATTGCTCTCGAACCCTGGAGTCTCTCCTACACCGCATGAGGCTTGGGCGCAATGTGATCCGAGGAAGGACAGCCCACAACATTCTATTAAGATCGAAACGCTCACTTAAAGGACTAAGCCTAATAGAGGAGAAAAGGCCGTCCTAGTGGCCTTCCTCTAGACACCCCCCCCCCCACAACCATTCGCCAAGTCTTGGTCCGGTGTTTCACAGAAGGAAATGTTCACGGGGTTTAAAATGCAGTGCCACTACAATGCCCCGTATCTTGCGATAGCGCCGAAAACAGATCAGAAAACAGTTTTAATAAAAAGCGATAGCCAGTAGGTTAGGAAATGAAAAAGGGAAACAAGCTCATTCTCATAATAGATTACCGTTTTCTCAAAGGTATAAGCTCTACGTCGCAATAGAAATATTTTAAAAACCCGCAATTCAGAGACATAAACAACTATTAGCAACAGTATTTGAAAGTTGATTGAGAAATAGCGTAAACTCACCATCGTCCAGAAAATCCTCTTGAGAATCACAATCGCTGTCTGATTCTACTATAATACCATCAAAACGGCTTCACGATTCAATTACGAGGATATTCTCCATTGTGTTCGGTTGGGCCGGATCAATAACCAGCCGCAAAAGTCAAATATAGGCGATCAGGTTTCAGACTAGTTGACGGCTGGCACGAGCTGAGTCGGATCCATGTGCGGGAACGAAACAGCACACCGCAGGCAGGTAAGAGTCATCCTCATACCTCACTTCATCATTCCGCTCATTCGTCCGCACGGGACCCACCAAACGCGGCCCTTTAATAACAGTGGATGAATCTCGCTTCAATTAGCAGCCGTCTGCCATTAAAGTGCATACTAGAAGTGATTTATACAGGTTCACAGTTAAACATACCCTACCACAGATCAATGATCGATTAGGAGTGACGAACTGGTTAATTGTTGTGGGAGCGAAACAGCAGGACCATTTTTGGTCTTACAAAATTGGCAGTTCTTATGGTTATCTATTCTCATGAACCTCAGTTTATGCCCTTTTCGTGGGTAACATGGGTAAGATGTCTTGCTCGGGGGCCAGTGGATGGATTCGCGATGCGCCGTGCACTTCACGTTCGTTCAAAATCATAGCGGAAGGTACCTAAATTAGGCCAACTATCCAATAGCAAAGTTTGGTGAGGGGGTCGTAGTCTGAGGTTTGGAAGGGTGAGATAGACAGTGTATTCGGGCGAAGGTGTGGAGATGTCGCATATTGGGATCTTATTTTTTTTTCGAAGTATGGAGAAATTTCAAAAATTGCGTGAATTCCGATCAGCCGTTTCATATGCCCCTTCAACTCCTATCAAACTCGCTTCTCTTTTTCGACCTCCTGGAAACGAATGATTCGATCAAAGCAGGCTTACTAGAGAAGGGGCTGAACGGGAAGGGGAAGGGTAAGGTGTCGCTGATGTCAAAGTTCTCTCGGTATAATGGTTGGCCTTAATTTGAACGAGTGCTAGGCCGATCTATCGAATCCCGAGCTTAGCTGTTGTTGGGCTCAGAAGTCTTCTCTAACCATTAGCGTCTGGATAGTCCTCATATTGAAAAGAAGATCCCTAGGTGGGGGGGGGGGAGAGGGGGGGATACCTAGGCCCACAACAAGAATTGATCCTGCCGACCATGCGTAAAGGTGAAACGAAATCTGCCCTGCGCTAAATCAACTACAAAGACAAAGAAAGAAGAAAGAAATGCTGTGGCGTAGCATAAATTCTGTTTGTTTAACGGAAGGTGAATGGGTCGAGGAGCACTTAACCCGTCAGCTGGTTGTTTTAGATCAATCATTAAAATGTCACACCCTGGCATCAGCTGCTAGCTGTACTGTCCTGCGATGCATCATCATTCACCTATGACAAAGTGCGGATAAATCTGACAGTGAGCGATCGCTCTGTAACATTGTCAAGCCCATTGTTCTCGTTCAATAATCCCAAAAAACGCATTCAAATGAGTCCGCCATACTGGAATGAAGTCATGTTCACGGCGCGCTCCGAAGGATCCCATCAACGCCGGCCAGTTCAACCCTATTCGTATGTTTCTATGGTTTTCACCAAAATAAATGGGGTGAGCAGTAGGAAATAGCAGTATAAAGTGCACGAGATTGTCCAATCATCCTAATATGCGCCATGCATTCGACATCGATGCAGTGGTTTGCATGCTTTGCAGGCTTCGCAAAGTCTATACAATGCCTTCTGACGGCCGTCAAAGAAGGAAACAACGTAGTTATTCCACTTTAATTCCATCGACGAAATGGGAAGTTAGGTCAGGTCACACTGGACACGAAGATCCAGAAGACCGTGAGAAGCTGCATTTGCATCTACAGTTGCGGTGAAAAGTGTTTGCCGAGGCTTTCGAAGTGTTTTCAAGCATTAAATTTTTCCTCTCAAAAAGTCTTGCAAGTTTTTTTTTTGATGAAGAATTTTTTCCGCATGCCTTGAATCCTTAGAACTCAAGGGTTCAAAACTATTAGAAGACACAAGACATCAACACTGTAGGGAAACTAATATAGGTGAGAAAGAATAATGTACTAAAAACCGTTCCGGCGAACACTTTTGACCGCTACTGTAGAAGTGGAAAATAACGAGATTCAAGTGAGTAAAATTCACTCGTGTTTAGCAAACGCGGGAAAGCATTCCACGACACAGTGCAACAATTACTGCAATCGACTGTTTTGGGGCGATCTAAAAAAAAAACTTCTGAATTATTGATTGTTGACAAAAGCCGCGACGGAAAAGTTGACTAGAAAGTTTGTGGAACCGAGATCTTTGGCATGCGAAGGCTTGTTGGCAAGATAGTTTGGGATTCGCGGAATCTGATTTGTTGATTCAGTGTTGAACCATATTTACTGGGACATAACTGGTGGGACGAGATGATGTAATGGCAAGTGGCGCAGCTCACCGCGCACACGGTCCGGGGATCGATTCCTGTTTCCAACGACCAGGCCAACCAATCCGCCATCCCCATAGTACCGTTTGAAACAAAAGGTCATGCCGAACAGTAGGTTCTGTGGAGGATAACCAAGTTCTAAAAATTAAAACTCAGCTAAAACTCGAGTATCAAAAAGTTAAAGGTTGTGTATCAGATGTTATAAATTAAAGATGTGTATCAGATGTTATGTTTTCAGATGTGCTGTTGTTGCAACTCGAAAGTGCGACAGTGGCGCTAGGCTTTACAAAGTGAACTACTAGGTGGCTAATGTGAGCTGATGGACGAGATACCTCGTGCACACCTCACACGCAACGTGGATTACGGCGTAGCGGCTAATTCAAATACGCGTGGGTTAGTGGAGCCGTGGAGCAAGCAAGTTCGTACAACTCGTCCGGCCCCGCCCTTCCTTATTTCAAGGAGGAAAAGAAGGGTTACTTGTTAATAGTTCCATCGGCGGTCTGCTTTGGTTCCTTTTTCTTTTCAATCAGTTCGGCATCTACTATTTCATTATCGACCGCTGTTATCCCATCATTGTAATCTTAGGTTGTTGTTGGTATGTGTGTCAGTATGTGATGCGTTCGCAATGGTAGGAAATTTACAATTTTCATTTGGGTGGGATAAGAGGTTCTCTCAAACGGCAGTGCTTTGCCGGTTTCTTAACCTTCTGCAGCATTTTCTCTCTCAAGGCCGCGTTCACAGTCCGTGACTTCCGTGATTAGAACACACGCAGCAATGAAAAAGGTATGTTTTGATGGGTAAATTTGGATAGTGATAGATCAGAATTATCCGCTTAAAGCGAGGGATTACGATAAGATTGGACTGGGTTCATAGTGGAAGTGGAGATGCTGAATAATGCCCAGTGGCGAAAAAAGCAAAGAAATCCGTCAAGAAGGCGCAAAATGGGACCCCTTTCTTTGCCCGTTGACCTCCGATAATGGACGAGCTAGCAACCAATAGAGGTCGTTTGCACATGTTAAACGATAGCTCCATCATGCCAGCAAAGACCATGCTTTGATTGTAAAACAGGATAATGGTGCTGCTTGCAACACACTGATGGGCGGAGGCGGTGGAGGCGGAGCTCGGAAAGGATTGGCAGCCCCTGGCCGCTGAACTAGCTCGCCTTTGGCCACGAAAGGCCA
>MU869002.1:83621-98359 GCA_036418205.1 Ostertagia ostertagi | reverse complement strand
TTTTTTCGGTGTTCCACCGGTAACGACTCCCTTTTTTCGTTTCTCAGCAGCTGCAGCAGGCCATCCACTGGCCCAGTATTTCCTGATACTTTCAAACCATCTTTTTGTGGCATAAAATCCTATGTGTCCTTGAGTATCATAGTGCGCTGCCCAGCGATCTGTAGGTGTGATCCCACTCGCCAGGTTTGGCGTCCTGGAACAATCTGACATGGTTTGCCACGTTGTACTGGTTATCCACCATTGTTTACATTTTGACCTGTAAATTTGCGTCTATTTTTTCTCATGATCTTGTGTTTTATGCTCCATAGGAGGTGTTCCGATGGCCACTTTTATGTCATTCGATGCCACGACTTCCTGCCAGGGTGCGAGATGGTTGGCAATTTCGTCGACGTTGATCTCATCTGAGACAGTATTAAGCAATACATCGTAATTGAGCTCTATTTTTGGAAGCTTCGCGATACTGTATGCGACCGCAGTAATATTTCCATCGAGCAGCATGTTCATCTTGAGAAGACTTCGTGCATTCCATTTCTGGCCAACAATAAGCTTCATCCGGCTTGACAGGTACCGCTAACACGAACGATTCCTTCGTCAGCATGAATTGCTTCATAGTTGACGTCTTCTTCTGGATGGCTCAGCTGGATGTGCACACACTGTTTTATGAAATACAGCAATGCATGGTCATTGAAAACCATATGCAAAGGAGCGAAAAGAATGAAATACCAGAAAGGTACAGTACCTGGGAAGGCTCACCTGTCGGAAAGCAGCGCATACACCGGAAACGGACCAGTGGGCGGAACCGGAAGTGCTTTTGTGACGAAGTGCATGGCAGGTGCGGATCCACGTGTAAGTTTATGGGAAGGTCCAACATGAATCCTGTTCACGTTCACGCTTTTGACACGTTTGCACGTGTTGACTCCACGCCGCTAACAGTTGTGGAAGTTTTACAGCGGGAATTCAAAATTTTCATAGTCGAACTGGTTATCATAATTATTATCAAAACCAACGCTTATGTTTCTTTCTTTTTGCTATCAGGGGCACATGCGGGAACCACAGAACCATGGTTAATTTTTCCTGAACGGCCCTCTGAATACCAGAAAAAGGGGTCCCTAGTCACACCTTTTTCACCAGTTTTTCAATCAAAGTCTATTTGTAAGGGTTACTGACGGTCCTAATCATGAATATGGTACTAATTATTCATGCTAACTCCATTTTGCGCGAATTTTGAAACGTCAACTCGAAATGCAAAAATTTGTCACCACGAGGAATCGAACTAGGGACCCCTTTTCTGGTATTCAGAGGGCCGTTCAGGAAAAATGAACCATGTTCTGTGGTCCCCATATGTGCCCCAATGTCATGCAAGAAACCATTTTGAAAAAGCTTGGCAAACAAATGATGAGGAATGAGGAGGAGCGTCCGAATGCAAATGTCCCAACTTCGTTGCAGTTATCACTGGCAAACGATCAAGGGAGCGAGGTGTTGATGGTGGGTGACAGGAGTGGTAATGAGCGTCAACTATACTGATAAAAGTGGCGACAACTGAGTGTGCGCTCATTTGAATTGAACCAGGTTCTTAGCACGTGGATATGACCTTTTACCCAAAAAGCGAAGGAACTTGAGCCGCTCAACTATCTGGACTGACCAGATGAATTTCCATCAGAGCTAGGCTAGATGCTGATTGATTGGTCATATTTCACTCCCACACCGATACCCTAATTGTGAAAATTCTATAAGACCGCTAAATCATCCGAGCTCGATATCAATGCTAAATGTTTACGAAGTCATGATAAGTACCATTTTCATTCCGCATGCTACTGCGCGCATTACGCGATAATCTTCAGCGAAATTGGACAATCTTTGAATCTCATCTGACGCATCTTCGAAACATCTTACTATTGGTTTCTCAGCCACGTGGCCTAATATTTCTGCGAGTTGTCCAGTCTCACTGAATCCCACATGTACTGCGCGCAGTCGCGTGCGGAGCTAAACGGGTCGATAAATAATGCCGTATCGCTGAGTTGTTGAATAATACTTCGATGAAGATGATTATACTATATGCAAGGATCGTAGTCATCGGTTATACCGATAGCATCGAGAGACCGCAAGCATTTTTCTGCGACGTCGTCCTCATTCTCGAAGACTGCGACCTTATTGATGACTTCTGTGCTCTGCAAAGGCCCGAGAGAAAAACCGAATTGCCAAAGACGATTGTTTCGAACGAGTATGACACAGGCACCGTGCCGGCGGGCAGGGAAACGGGACAGGCCTGAGACCTCCGTTTTCAAGCGATCATCACCAAACACACGTAACCCCTGCGGCTATTAATAATTTGGAAAAAAAAACAAAGGGAAATCTGAGAGGTCTGCTGCGCTTATTGCCAGGGTGGAATCTTTGCTGCCACTATGGAGATCGAGGATATAGGGTAATTCCTCGAGTTTGTGCGAATGAACAGTTGATAGCCTTTATCCTTGAGCGTTACGCCGTTGGCGAGTTCGACATACGAATCTATTAGGTTGTCCCATAATTAGTGAATCACTTTACATTTATCGTTATTAAAAATCCAAGAAAATTGGTGAAGGCGTGAAACATGTTTTGCGAAGTAGCATCCACATTATCCTACCTGAGCAATTACTCAGCCCATTTCCATGCTGCCTTCCGTGGCTGATATTTCAATTTTTCTGGAACCTATTTTTGAGCTCCCTTCTTAATCACTTCTGATTAGGATCTTTCAAACGCCCAACAACATAGAGAATCAACCAGCGGATAGGCGAGGGCACGCTCCCTCAATCCACGGTCTGCTTGTAGTTCACTCTATCGAGAGGTTGGCTTTTTTAGTTGAAGATGACCCACACTCCAACTACCCCTCAACTGGCAATCTCACTGCTGTACCCAGCGCCACTGAGGGTGGATCTGGACAAACTAGTCGCCATTTGCTAGAGCATGTCCGACTTGTTAAAATGATGGAATGTAGACATCTACGTAGAGTTGTAAAGATTTTAAAATATTTAGTTTGTATCTTGTATGCTCTGAGCCCGAAACAGCTCCGCACACGATCTGACATCATCATGTTCCTTCTGATCTCCCTTAGTTCCTTACAGTGATCATCCAGCATATTCACCAGGGTTCTGGACTGGGTGAAGTGTACTAGCAAATCTCCGAGGAGCAGTAGCCTAGCGTGAACGATTCGGGAGTTCTGACAGCAAAAGCCAAACCTCCTTCTAGTCCGACCCTTCAGAGATTTGTTCAGGCTTCATACCCCCACCGAGAGTGACCATGCGCTGGGAACCGCCGCCCAGTAATACTAGGTCACTGAAGAAGGGTCAACATCTACAGCGTAATGGCGACGCATTCAATTTGAAAGTAAAGCAAGACAAAGTCTGCTTTTTTCCTGAGGTCGTTCGACCCCACCTTGCGGAGAATATTCATAAAAATTGGAGACTCTCCAGGCTAGCCTTCTTTCACCTTCCTCTGTGTGGCCCTATCCTCGTGCCAACAAGAGGCAACTCAGTCTGACCTCTAGCGCTCTTCCCCAGGAAGAAATTTTACGCTAAGTGACATGACCTCAAACTCGACTTCCGATCTTTCTTCGATCAATAGCTCCTGGAATCTAGAGATAAGACAGCAACAAACTTTTCTTGTATAGGCAATACATTGTAGATGACAGGGGTGTATGTTTGGATGAGCAAAGACTCCACATAAAAAAATTCAATAGAAATACCCAAAGTGATTCACTAATTATAGGACAACCTAATATTATAGTTGGCCTGACTAAGGGTGATCCAATGAAAGCGACCGCACTAGCTTCGCTTCATCTTCAGACTCAAAAACCTGATCTGTTGTGGATACGACCAACTACAATGTTTATGATGAGTAGCTGACTTTCGAGCGAGAGAACACACGCGAAGAAAGAAGAAGAAGTACGCGATATTGAGCAGAGTGCGATGAAAGTAACCTGGCAAACAGCAAGATAATCGACTCGCACTTCCCACGAGAACACGAACGACGCTGCGTGACAGCTATGGCCCGTCAACGTTCTCTGGACAGACCACGCGACGAATACCGACGAGGTGACCTATTGTGATGGTAGTTGTCATCCTGATGTTGATCGCTTCTTGAATGACAGCGGCCTTGATACGGCTGAGAACGAGTTCGTTTCAATGAGCTCCTCTGCACACGCGACAAGCTGGAGAACGCATGTGCAACGGTGATCTTCTCGTAAACACTCCCAGCAAACGTTACGATTACGTGCAACGTGCAACGTACGTACGTACATAATTTAAGGCTCATATTGTGGGCATCGAGTTGTGTGGTGGTCTGCAAATTGGCAAAAAACAACACCGGATTGGGCGAATATCGAGTGCAACGAGGAGCGCAATGACTTGCGCTGAGGTGTCGTTGTACTTACAGCAAAAGTTACGCTAGTGTAGGACAATCCTTGCATTTTTTAAGGATGCGATGATCATCTCTCTGGTCCGCACGAAAATCCACTATTCTTGCCATGAAAAAATCGGAATTGCTGAACTTGGTATTACACAGGTCTTAACCATTAGCACGGCTACGGGCACTTGCTGAAGCAGCCCATGAAGTCGCATGAGTCTCATATGGACAATCGTGACGCTACTTTCAGGCCTTCACCGAAATAACACTCGTCGGGATTGAGATCTTGAAGTACTAACTAGGCTGAAGCAATTTGTAAGCACAAAAATTGACAAACTACTTATGTAAAGGGGTCATTATGTACAGCAAGTTCGAATACACACCAGAACCTGTGGAGCTTGAGATATTGCGCAAGATTGGCTGCGGTGTGTTGACCTACCAAGCTGTACGCTGTCTGGAATGAGAGCCGACCAAGTGAGGGTCCACTGTTATATGCAACCGAAGTGTATGTAGAGAGACCTCGCGAAGTCCCTCCTGATGTATCCTTTACGTTAGCTCCTTCAGCATTCGGATTGACCGAATTTTCCGCCAGATTTATGAATAATTGTCACTGCTACTTCAGCTGCTCTGAACTGGTTAGTATATCTGCGTAAGACGAGCTTCTAAATCTACATGTATTGCGTCGAGATCGCCGTTGCTTAGGCGCGTCTATAGAAAGAGATGCCGGGATCTATACCTTTTACGCTACCCGCCACCCAAAGCCGTAAGTGCCTTATGGTCAGTAAGGCTTGCCTTACATACATGCGCTGATTACTGACAATTTGAGCAGCGAGAAGTGATATTGCGGTACCCAATCTGAAATGCACTTCGATGAATGTGTATTGAAGCGAGGGATTACGATAAGGTTGGGTTGGATTTACAGTGGTAGTAGGCATTCTGAGTAATGATCAGTGAGGAAAAGAGTGATCTGTGAAATACCCGCGAAACCCTTGTTTGTCCGCAGACCCTCAGCAATGCACGAGCCAACAACCAACTAATAATTGGCTTGCACGTGTCAAAAAGATAGCCACCATCATACCTTCAAACTCCATTCTTTGTTTGATAGGCTATTCCGCTGAAAAGTTGAAATGATACGGCATTCCATTAAAAAGTTGAAAGGATGTGGGGGGAGGAGCATAGGCGGAAGCGGAACTCAGAAATTATTTCGGCGCAACTAACGCACTGTCACAACTAACGCACTTCGACAAAAGACCACCTCTTGCTTCCTCCGGTCCCCGTACGCTGCTTCCACATTGATTAAGCATGGAAGCCTCTGGCAACGCTTGTGTATTACTATGCACTTAACAAGAGTTATCTCCAAATCCCTGAGGAACCCAACATTCTTAAGTGCACAGTTGTGACTGTCATCAAGGGTCATTCCCAAACTATTCTGGAGAAGAATGCGGTACAGAAATCGGCTGTTCCTGAGCGCGACATTCACCGCTTGGATCAGTTTGGCATCATGATCTAGGTTGCCCAGGAATTAGGTGGGAACTGCACGATTCCTGCTTTGAAATGGACTGCGGTTCGCGTTTTGAAGATTAAAGAACACAGAGTTCGGCAAGGAGTGAAGCCGGCGTTACGCCTAACTTATAAGCCCTCTTTGAGAGAGTGAGAATGAGCAGAGTTTTGGAAGAGGCGGAAGTGCTCTGAGCTCAATTACAGACTTAAAGAATCTCCACGGGAAAACATCGCCTCATTTCCTACAAAAAACGATACCTTAGGCCCCTTGCTTCATGAAGATAGCAAAAAGAACGGAACATAGGCGATGGTTTTGATAATAATTATGATAACCAGTTCGACTATGAAAATTTTGAATTCCCGCTGTAAAACTTCCACAACTGTTAGCGGCGTGGAGTCAACACGTGCAGACTAAAGTGTCAAAAGCGTGAACGTGAACTGGATTCATGTTGGGCCCTTCCCATAAACTGACACGTGGATCCGCACCTGCCACGCACTTCGTCACAGAAGCACTTCCGGTCCCGCCTACTGGTCCAATCCGGTCCCACAGATGGGTCTTTCCAAGGGCTGTTTCTCTTGGGGGTTTCATCATTTTCGCTCTGAACTTTGCACATGGTCTTCAATGACCATGCCCAACCATCCTAATCAAGGAAGGATAAGCAAGTCTTGTTCACGACAAGGTCTTTTAATTATTAATTGCTTCGAATATTATTTACTCTACAGGGTGGCTAGTAAATATTGGCGCATGGTTAATTGACCATATTTCCAAAAAGAGAATCTATTAAATCTTCAGAGGTTTATCTTTATATACAGTAGAACATAACAATTCATTACTAGAGAAGATGCTCGGAAAGAAGTCCTCCGGCGGCGATACAGGCTTCAAGTCTCTTCTCAACTGACATCACCGTGGGCCGCAAGCAGTTTTCGTCGAGTTACTTCAACGCTTCCTCCTAGGAAGCCTTCAGGAAGTCCAAACTTCGATATTGCCTAGAAGGCATCTTCTGCTGCAGGAAGCCCCACACCGCAAAATCCATTGGGTACAATCGGGTGAGTTAGATGGCCAAACATCTGGTGACCAGTAACCTGGAAAATGGCGGTCACAGAACACCAGCGTAGATTTTGCGGCATGGGGAGGAGCCTAGTCTTGCTGAAGAAGGCACTGACATTTGCTGGAGGTCGAAACAGTCCATGGAACGAGCACATCACGTAAAATTGTTTCCTGGTAGATCTGGGCGTTAATTTTGACGGATTTGTCCACAAAGACAAGCGGTGTCTCGGTGTCGGAAGTAATTCCTGCTTAAATCATGACAGATTTTAGAAATCGGCTCCTTGTGTGCGCACGACGTCGAGCAGGATGCCTGCTAGCCGGATCCAACAATTGCCTGTCCTTTTGAGAATGTGTGCGCCAATTCCAGTGTGATGATCTTCTCGCGTCACGTTGACGTCACTTACTTGCGGCCCACGGTGATGTCAGTTGAGAAGAGACTTGAAGCCTGTATCACTGCGTTGTCGAGGCATTCGAGACACATTCTCTGTGGGGGGTGCAGTGTGATATGTTATTACGTATGATAAAGAATAAAGTCTGATATGTAATTATTCGCTTTGAAAAATATGGTCAATAACACATGCGCCAAATATTAGTAGCAACCGTATATCTCAGTAATTTTTTTTGAGGCTGACTGTCGACGTGAATGGATTGGGCAGAACTAGACTCATAACGGCGGTTTGAGAGAGAACCACTGTAGTTATCTAAAAGAAGATACATCGTTCGCTGTTTTTTTCATTAGTTTGGAGCCGGGACATTCTATAAGTTGATGGGAACTTTGAGATTACATTTGATTTTGATGAATTGGTAAGCAGGGAACTATCACTATCCTCAGTAAACAAATTGTTTCCATATGTTTCGAAAATCACTCTGTCCGCTAGCAAGTAGAGAACCTCGATCCACATCTTTGCGGACGTACTGTATGCCACTTTACAATTTAATAAAAACTCATTATTTTCATGGCCGGCATGTAATCCTGATACCAACCCTATTGAGAAGCTGTACGGTATATAAACGCTCATGATCTATGCAAATTGGAAAGAACGTGCATAACTGGGATTTTGACAACTGTTCGTCGTAGAGGATAAATCCACAAAATTGGAGATTGATATGGGAGATCTATCGCCTACTGATTCAAAAATGTTTGAAGAAGGAGGCACGCTTCATATTATTGAATGTCGGGAGTAGACTTTAGTAGGAGTAGACTTTTTTGGTCAACGGCACATTAGTCCTTCACACGGCTCGGCCTACGGACCACGGAATCATATCAGGTTGGAAAGAAAGTCCTGCTAAATTCCTTTTAAATTTTTCCTTATTTTTTTGAAAAAATTGGAGGTAACATTTATGACCAAATGGTAGAGCATTCTCGAGGCTTCAATCCACGAGGTGGATATAAGTGCTGCAGTCAGTAGTTATCCAAGAAAAAAACCTCGACCACTAGTAAATCCGTACTCCGAGTCACTGTCTAGTACAAATGTCTTCATAAGCATGGAATTCGTGTCAGCGACCACACTATCTGCATAGTAGGAATGTCGTTCACCGCTATAGCGTTTCTGCTGCGCCCAGCGCTTTCGACCCTCTGATCCCTACCATATATAAAGCGCTATGTCTGTCTGTGTGTGTCTGTGTGTGTGTGTGTGTGTGTGTGTGTCACGAAATTTCATAGCACGCGTCGCAGCAGTCGTCAGGAGCTGATTTTTTGATATGATATAGGGGGTGGGACGGGAACATATTTGGTGGGGGTCACAAAGTGATAACGACTGATAAGACCTGATAAGAGGCGCTAGAACGCAAACCTCACCAAATTAGGCGCGCTACCATCCATGGAGCGCTCTTTTTTTAACGAAGTGATCACGGTGGCATGGATCTGCTACCCTCGCGTTATCAATCAATAAGGTCTGAGGTGGATAACTCTTGGACGAGCGTATCTCCATAAAAGACACAATAAGGCAAGATAAGAAGATACGGCCCCTTCGAAAATGAAAAGATGACAGTAACAATAACGGTACCATATCTTGTATGCTGCCATCACAACCTCTTCCACATCAATACGGATTTGTTTTTGCTACCCGGACCTGTTTTACCTGCACGCCAGTTGGTGGAACCAACGCATCACTGAGCTGTCACTCGCATTCGAATTTCGTGAAGTTTGCGTTCTAGCGCCTCTTCTCAACTCTTGTGGAAGGTGACCTGGAAAAGAGAAAAAAAGCGGAAAGCAAACAAAACCACCGATTACGCCCTGCCCAGAGCCTCCCCTATTTCATCCACATTCCACCATGGGATAGGGATGATTTTTCGTGACCACTTTCTTTAAGTATGATGTAGGGGGTGGGAGGAGAATATAGGAAAATTCGGTGAGAAGCTAAATTGACAAAAACTGATAAAGTTGATAAGGCGCTAGAACACAGACTTCACGAAATTCACGAGTGGGGTACAAAGAAATACTGTCGTGACTTCCGCACGACTTCTTTAAAGGGTAGCACTTGGTGGGGTGCGCGCGGGTCCCGGTGCGCGGTAGAAGGTTCGTGGAAGTGGACAAAGAAGCAGAGCTCGTGTGCCCTCGCTCCCTTCAGTCTTCATGTCGATCTCGCCGAGTTTGGTCGTTGCGCTGTTCGCTCTTCCGTCGCAGTCCTGCTTTCGTCGTACGTTCTGCTCTTCATGCGTCAGGCAGATGGAAGGATGGAGAAGGATGGGCATGGATGCCCGAGATGGACCGCAGGACCGCTACCACGTCTCCCCCCGTAAGGACTGAGCACTGGGTTCGATTCATAGTTCGTAGGTCGTGGTTCCTACTTCGCAGAAGCATCAAACGTGATTTCTCGTCATAAGCTTTCTTTCAACCACCTCGACTACAAGTACGTGCTCCTGGCAGGCATTCAGTTAGCACAGGAGTGCACCAAAGAGCTCAGTGACATGTATAAGACCTGTATGAAAAATGAGTATGATAAGAGGAACAAGATTGATGTGGATAAATTGCCAAAAGTAGGAGACAGGGTGTTCCTAAAGCTTCCAAGAGAAAAAGCTGGTAAGAAATACCCAAAGTTAAGTGAACCTTGGGGAGGGCCATACTGCGTTATGGAGACAGCGAAAATTCAGCGCTAATATTTAATATTAATGAAAAGGAAGAACCCATTCGAATTCCATTTGATATGCTTATTGTGGTTCCGTTTGAAATAGATAGTCCACCAAGAGCAACCACAACAAGGAGAAAAACGGCGTCAGGCAAAAGTTCAGACTGTTGTTTGCAGAGCTACGACGAAGGGCAACGACACGGGTGCGCTTGGTGTGTTCTTCCGCAGTCCAGGGAAGTATAGACAAGATGACGATGGATACGGTACTCGTGCTCTGTTCAAGGGAAACATCAAGCAGGGTCAAGCGTGCGTTGAGGAATCCTCGACACGTCGCAGGGGGGGGGGTCGTATTGGCCCGCTGGGTGGAAGAGATCGAGCCATTTTGATGCAGTGGGATCATCACCGTCGGAAGACAAATATCAAGGATGAGTCGATGCCAGGCCAGAGGATTTCCAATGAAAATGATATTTCACCCACACAAAATTTTCGTGATTCTGAGGCGTCCGGTAATTCTTAGTTACTTCAGTGTTTTATCACCACACAAGTTAAAGAATCTGAATTTCGCACGCTTTCCAAGAGATATTTCATCTTTCAAGTAAGACCCCGGAAATCTGAAGGGATCTTAGGTACACGGCGCGGAGGACCATGCGCGAGAAAGAAAGGGTTCATACGTTGTATGGCGCCGCACTTCAACTACGGCTCCTTGGACAAAACAACACCCATTGCAGGAGAGCAACGTCGAAGTGAGCAATTCTGAAAGTGTCCGTGCGCATTTACAGGGAGGTGTACACCATTCAACACTGCGTTAACGGACTCTTCAGGGTTAAATTTATAAACATGTAACCTTTAAAGTTGAGAAACACTGATCAATCACTTTTCTTAGAAAGAGAAAAGCAGTGATTTCAAATCTGCTCTTACTTTAGTACATAATCGCCCTTAAAAGGATATACAGCCGTTGAAATAGTGCCAATGTAGCGAAAAAGTACCTTTCGGCGGTACTCGTGCAAAAATCCTCAACGTAGCCGTTTTTTTAATACTGGACGTTTGGAGCAGTTCTAGTAAGCATTTGATAGAGCAAATCTTCTAGTTTATGATGGCGTATTTACTTTTCGGATTGGATGAGTTTGAACGGAGTTATGGCTTTAGGAAGTAAAAAAACTCGCACTCATCACAAATTTTCCTCGTTAATTTTGCGAAAATCCTCAACGTGGCCATTTTTCGAATACTGGACGTATAGAGCTGCTTTAGCAACGGTTTGGTAGAGAAAATCTTCTAGTTTTGTCTGGCCCCCCCCGCGCACGGCCGTGGCGCGCCATATTAACTTTTCGAATTTGACGAAAATGAAGCAAGTTGTTGCTTCGGAAAGTGTAAAAACTCGTGCTCATCTCGAATTTTCCTCGTTAATTGACCTAAATTTGTTATTTCTTATAACTTTTTGTAATTTCTATACTGATTAGAAAAAGCTCTTCACAAAACTTCCAAATCTGCTTTCAGATTGAAAATTCGTCATATTTGAAGAAAGTTATAATCATTTGAATATTTGTTCAAATTTCAATAGTAAATAAGCTGCTCCACGGTCAACGCCAAAGTCCAGTCAACACTCAGTTGGCGAAGGCGGTTAAAAAGCTTCTTTCAACTGAAGGGCTACGTGCAAATTGAGAACCACAATCTGTGTAGTACTAGAATTTGGTAAGTCTTGTGGAGGAAGTAAATAAAGAACAGATGTTGTCATGGTATGCCATTTTTAGTGGCTAGTTTGTCGTTTTCTGGTCTGTTTCTCGTTTGCTCGTTTGGTAGGACTCATCAATAATGATTATTCTTTGACTTTTTCACTTTTGTACTTCTTAAACGAATTTTTTTGTGGGCGGTGGGGTAGCAGGGCTTTTTTATGAGCAGTTTTGGGGGAGAATTAAACAACTTTTTTCACAAGAATGCTGGGTTGTGAACAAAACTTTCGCCCCAGGCGGGACTAGAACCCGCACCTCTCGCTTTCCGGGCAAGTGCGCTACCAGTTACGCTACCGGGGCACCATTTCATCCAACTCAGCTTTTCACCACTCAGTTGGGATGAAATGGTGCCCCGGTAGCGTAACTGGTAGCGCACTTGCCCGGAAAGCGAGAGGTGCGGGTTCTAGTCCCGCCTGGGGCGAAAGTTTTGTTCACAACCCAGCATTCTTGTGAAACATTCGCAAGGCGAACTGCGGCCAAAAACAGCAGTTAACAAACAAAAACAAGTCAAAATCAATTTTAATAGTTGCCAATTTGAAGAGGGTTGTTTCAGGCACTTGGCGCCTTTCGCGCAGAGCCGTGGTGGGGGAGGGGGTCGGTAATCTCCACCATTTCGACCCTCACGCCTCGCTTTGACCTCTGGCCGTCAGAGGCCGTCTGTTCCGACAGCACATACCAAAAACAATAGAAATATCCATTTAAATTCGATCTTTCGGCTTCGACTAGTGATTTCTATATACGCACCGAGCACGGAGGCGAAAGACGCTCAGGCCGTTTATCCTGATTATGGATTCGCACATATTGTAGTGATGTTAGCAGTACCGGTGTAAAGAAGGCGTGTACCATATTTTTAAGAATGCTGTGATCACCGACTTTCGATCCAGACCCATCGAGCGCTCTTTCTATGTCTCGCGCACGCGATAGTGGAGCTCACTTAATTGTTGGAAAGGCGTCATCAGGCCGAGAAATGAAGATGTTCGATTATGCAAGTTAATGACTGGAGCGAGAATCGGTCGTGCACGTAATCGTGATCCTAATAATACTGCCGGACAGCTTCCGCGCCGTCAATAGTGCCTTCAAGGAAAACCCAGATATAGAGCGCCGATTATATGGCAGACTCAACGACATCGGAGGATCTCTGGAGAGCTCCACAGACCCATGACACTGACACGCTGCCTCATGTCGTAAAAGAGACTGGTGCAAGCTGGCATCAGTGCTGGCCGCAGCAGCCCGTATGGGCGAAGACTGTAGCAGTGGGGACACCGCGAAGAGATAAGACGTACTTGCAGAACAGAGCTGATATGAATGACGCATATCAATCTTGCCAAGTCTGCCGCAGTCCTAATGAAGCAAGGACTATGCAGTCTTATTAAAGCAATCGAGTCCCTGCAAGAACCATCGCATGTGTCCGGCGCCCATCGAAGGAATTCCACATCAGAAGCATGCTCAAGAGAGGTACTAAAAGGGTCCTTTGATGCGTTTCGGGCCTACGTCAAAGCAAATATGCATCTTCCACTATTGGAATCAGCTGCTAAGGGGCGCTACTCCCGGACGAGCCAGTACTTCAAGCAGGAAAAAGAAGCACACAAGTCGGTAGCGCGGAGGAGTTTTAAAAGGAAACTCAAAGGACAGACCATCCTTTGTTCAGAAGGGACCACCAGAGAACACACGAAAATCCGATGATGATGACGCCATCTCTATTTTCGATTCTACAGTTATTCCCCGCCATGGCTGTTTCCGTCAACATCGACCGCACCGAACCGAGGCGAGTATTCACGCGGACGAGGACGTGGAGCACGCCGCGGTACTCTACTAACCGTTGTAGTCCCACAGTATTCCCAATAATGTCGTTAAAATTTTGTTCTCTTATTCGTTAATTGTTGTTTGTCATAAATTGTATAAACGCGTTATCTTCCCTTAGCATTGCATAACTAAACGGCAGGGACGCCGCTTCCCGCAGGGGGAGGCATGTTACCGTAGGTCTAATCGGGTGGCCTATCGTATGACCGCACGGGGTAGATCCACGCCGACCACCAATTGTGTGGTCTGCCTGGACTCTCCGTGACCTCCCTACACAATCGTACCGTTAGGATGGGAACCCCCTGTATAAAAGCCATCCAAGTAGTGAGGTGGGATCTTTCTCTTTTCTTCGTCGTCTTCGACGAGCCAACCACCTGCCGTCACCCTGGGAGTGACGAGCCACCTTCGTCTCACCTCCCCTAACTTTAACATCCACCCACTTGAGCTCTCGCTCCTCTGGTGTGAGAGTCTGTTTTGTGTTCTGTTATTCCTAAGAAATATTCTTTACGCTCCTAGTGTTCACTCCTAATGATGAAACTAGGACCAACCACCCTCCAGCTGTCAGGTCGCTAGTAAATTCCGACACCGGCCGCGTTCCAAGGAGCATAGTTGACTCCCGGCGTGAGATACTCACAGGTCGGTCCGCTAGTGTTATCGCTCCATCGGCGACCCTGGTTTTTTCATGAAAATTTTATACGGAGTGGAAGAAGCCATCGGATCTTTAACCGATCTGCTTTCTACTACAGATAAGTGTAGAAGTGTACCGCAGATTTCTTACTCGTATGGTCATATGTTCGTAGAGTTAGGCCGATGTCATAGTTTGCGAATCGAGCGATTCGCTAGCGAATCGCTGGATCCGAGCGTTGCGCCAGCGAATCGAACGTTGCACCAGCGAATCGAACTTTGCGCCAGCGAGTCGAACTAGGTACCAGCGACTCAATAGTGGCGGGACCCAACGTTCAAAGGAAGCCCGCCACTTTCAAACAGTGTCCACTGTCAAGTCCCGCCACTTTCAAAAAGGGTCCACTGTCACGTGACACTGTTTGAAGCGGGCTTCCTTTGAACGTTGGGTCCCGCCACTATTGAGTCGCTGGTACATCGTTCGACTCGCTGGTACATAGTTCGACTCGCTGGTGCAACGTTCGATTCGCAAACTATGACGTCGGCCTTAATGCTGTAATCTTTTTAAGTAGTGATTACCTTCCTGTTGTTTCGAAA
>MU869002.1:66667-78873 GCA_036418205.1 Ostertagia ostertagi | reverse complement strand
CTATTTATCCTTCCGATTTTGCAGAAGGTTGCCCTTTTTTAAGGCGCTGTCGTACTGTTTTATGGTTGCGCGGGACCAGTTCGACATTATAGAATGCACGACTATTTCATCAAGGCCTCCGTCTCGCCAGAACTCACCTAGATGGTGCATGCTATCAAACGAAACCTGGGAGATCTGAGGCATGGGTGTGGAGAACCGCTCGAATCCTTCAATAGATTCTGATTCCGTAATCAGTGGTGTGATCTCCTTGCCGTGCTCCATTATTAGAGGCCACCAACTCTGATTTTCCCACATCGCGCACACCAGAATTAAGCGTGCCTTTTCTCTCGGCGGCGTTATTATGATCGTTCTTCCCACTAAATTGAATGGCGGAAATGCGTAACCGTAAGTCTCCGACCACTTTTGAGCGAAGGCGTCTGTGCCAAGTGCGCCTGGGATCTGGAAAAAAGTGAATAATACTTCTGACATTTGTTGTTCCATCTGGAGGCAAATAGGTCTATCTCTGGTGTTTCTCATTTAGCGAAGAGTGACCTGAATGTTCTTTCCTCAAGAGAGTAGTCAGAAGAATTCTTAGATTTCCTAGAGAGAAAGTCCGCTTCTCTGTTTTGCGCACCTGGCTTGTATGACGCTATCAGATGTAGACGGCGTTTTTGAGCCCATAACCACAACAGTCGTGTTAGTTTGTTTAAACGTGCGCTTTTAGTGCCTCCCTTCTTGTTTATGTACCAGACCGCCATGGTATTATCTAATTGCACGCGAATCGTGAGGTTGCGCTAATCCAAGTATGCACGCCATCAATTCTTTTTCGTTTATGTGCCACTCTGGACTCGGAAGGAATTCCATCTCCCACTTGTGCTTCCCTTTTCGCATATTGCGCCCCACCCAACGTTTGATGCGTCCGTTGTGATGGTGAGCGACTCGTTTTTGTGCAAAATAGGTTCATGAGCCATCTTGCCCAGATTTCTTGACAACCACTTAAGGTCGTCAAGGCAAGTTTGTGGAAGGTTGCTGATAGTTTCTCTGCAGTAATTCGCCTCCTTCAGATAGAACCTCCCTAACCGGACTGAAGCGGTCGCAGGAATAGTATGGGAATGCTTGCTGCCATGTTGATTGAATTTACCTGCCCAATGAAGCGGGCAATCTCGTGAAGGATGACTCTTCTGCGTTTCCGGAGTTTTTGGGCAGTGTTGCAAATACCTGCTATCTTGCGCTCTGGGACTGATAGCTCAAAGGTCTTTGAGTTGATAGTCACACCCAGAAACTCTATTATTTGCGACGGTTCTAGCTGCGATTTGCTCTCGTTTACGGTTAGACCTAGTTTTTTGAAAAGATGTATAATCAGGTTGATTTTTGCTACCAGAGAGGCCTTTTCATTATCAATGAATAGCCAATCATCCAGGTACACAATCAACCGTATCCCACATCTTCGCAGTTCTGAAGGCGATAACCCTCATTAATCTAGTGTAGACATATGGAGCTGAGGATAATCCAAAGGGTAGTGCCTTGAACTGGAAGAGTTTTCCGCCGCAGTAAAAAGCCTAAGTATTTGCGGAAATTTGTCATGTATAGGCACAGAGAAATAAGGCGTCTTTCATGTCGATCTTTGCCATGAAATCATTTCTCTCTAGAAAGATCCCTGATCAAGCCAATGGATTCCAGTTTGAAATGGTGGTGTTTTATGAATTTGTTAAGTGGTCTCAGATTGATTACGGTTCTACGTCCGCCATCCTTTTTGGGAATAACGAATATGTTGGACGTCCAAACTTTTGAAGACCAGGGTATCTCTTCAATGGCCCTTTTTTCTAGCAGCTCTTAGACTCAGCACTGAGAAGGTCAGAAAACGGGGCAGACTTCTCTTGTAGAGCACTGGGGGGCTTCTTCGCAAAATTCAAGCTTGTAACCCTGTATCGTCACCAAAACCCATGGGTCTTTGGTATAACGTGCCCAGTTCTTTTGAAACAACGCCAGTCTGCCTGCCAGAACTCTAGCTTCGTTTTGGAGGGTATCCTGCTCATTTACGTGAACAGTTAAAGGATTTTCTGACCTCCCTTTTTTTGACGGAAACGTCTTCAGCCTTTTCGCATTGCTGTGTGTTTTACTTTGCCTCTTTCACCAGGGCTTCCGTGAGCTTTCTGCATTGGGACTTCTCCACTATTTCAGTCGTGAGTTTGGGGCCTATGAGCGCCGGACAGACTTCGTTCCAAGGAAGATCTGCTGAGCGAATAGGCTCCTCGACTGGAAATCGGTGGAAGTTGGGCACAATTTTGAGCGGCTCGACTCCGAACGACCTGAAAATGTTAAGGTGCTAACGACCAATTGTGAACTGGGTAAGGATCATGAGCCCTGATGACTTACCTTAGGAATCTTTCTCTTCTTCGTGTCACATTCGCTTCGACACCAAAGGAGAGCACTTCCATGGCTTGCTCTATGTAAAGATCTGCGCGTTGGGAGCGACCCGCCCGACTCTCGCTCCGAGCAATAGCCATTAGATTGAGGGCGTTTAGCAGCACTTCAGCGTCCGCCATCAGCGAAGATTCATCGACTTGAATTCTGAAGCGAGTAAGTTGATTGACATCTGTCGGTGTGGTGAAGAAAACTCGACATAATTTCCCAACTGAATGATTTTCTAGGCAGGCCTTCATCCAAAACGGGAAGAGCTGCCAAACCTGACGATACCAGAGGGAGGTGGTCGAAGAAACTCAAGTCTATCCTTCGGTACCTACGTAGACCCCTGCTGCGCACCTATTGAAGTGATCCAGAAGTTTTTGGTCTATTTCGACTCTTGTCCGGAGCTTCTTGTACTCCATTCTGAGCGATTTCTGGCGCTTCCTTGACTGCGCCTGCAAAGTAGATTCTTCTGGGAAGTCGGATGGCTTCCAGAGGGGACTCGGTGCTGAAGCCTTGTTTCAGCGACCGATGGCTCGGGTCATTGTCGTCTGAGTTCTCCTCCGAATACGAAGAAGCGAGGAGAACTCGACACTTGGATAGTAAGTCACAAATCCGAAAGATTGAGACTTTCTTTCTTTTTCTCGGTGTCTCCCTCGTTTTCCCTTAGAGTGCTCAAGGGACCGTCTAGGAGTTCTTTCTCTCCAACCTTCGATAATTCACGTGTCCTCTAGACAGTGGAAGATGGACAAATCTGAAATCAAAAATTATAGCCAATTTATCAAAAATTGCTTAACGAGCGAGTGGAGCTAATTTACACATTCAAAACGATGTGGTGGTATGCTCTCACTCAGTATCAGTCCTCGATTCCTCAGTTCCTAGCGGTGCTCTACTGGCCTCCGCAGGGACTGAGGCTAGCGTACTATCGACGCTGCCTAAAAGGTGCAAGGAGTTCTATTGACTTCTGGAATGATGCCTCGCACTCGTTGGCTAATAGACGAGTGGTAGCAAGATGAGGGGCCGTGGGTGAAGGTTTGGGGTAGGAGGATGGAGACGAGCGCTCCAGTGCTCAAGCAAGACGAATGAGGAAGAAGGTACAGGGACACTTAGGACGGGCGCGAATTCCTGCGCGAATTGAATTATCGACTGAACTACTCGATCAAGATCAGCTCGAGGAGAACTGCGCACGCGCGCGCTAACGCAATCCATGATAGTCGCAGTGTAATATAATAGAATAACAGGCGCTTAGCGTTGAAATACGCTTCATCAACGATCCATATCGAATTGTAATGGCATTTAGAAGCGTGCTTGGCCTTATCCAAAGAGTTGCAACCCATGCACAGGTCAGATTTTTTTCAGATTCCTCCGTTGTCTTCGTTAATGGTTCGTTTATGATCGGACGGTTGGAGAAGATTATCTCAAATTCTCCGTGATCACATTCCCGGCAAACCGATTCGCTATGTAGAACAGAAGCAACTCCTGTACAGCAAGCATCCTTAGTTCCGTGAATCGTTTTCGATGTTAATCAGCGGAGCGCATGTCATGTGTTATATGCTATGATTCTGCGTACATTACATTTCCTTTTGAGTCATTTCAAAGTATACTCCGAGCTATACGAAGTTATTATACCAGTTTTGCTTCGCCCGCTATCGCGCGCATCACACGGCAGGCTTTAGCGAAATTGGAGGACCCATGGAATATCAGCATGAGATACTCCATTAACCATCTCACTATTGACTGTGTTAGACCCTCCACAGTTTCACTGAAGCTCATCGAGAATACGCGTGATAACGTCTGAGCTGTGGTATATTGATCACAACTGTAAACATCCAGCATTTTTCTTGAATTAAGATAATTTAGCGGTGAATAGGATTGCTGTCAGTCTCAAAATCAAAACGAAATATGCCTATTTACATAAGTGAGGAGCTAATGCTTATCATTCATTTACATTCATCATTATTTAGAACCACGAAAGGATTAGCGGTTTAATGAGTTTGGGTTTTCTTAATAGTCAGAAATGAAACTTATCATTTGCTGAAGACTTGTTTTTTAAAGTTTATGCAGTCGAATTCTATTAAGTAAGCTGGATATATATCGAAATAATGTGCACGTACCTTTGTTTGTACTACTACGACTTACTACAATTTGTAAGTAGGAACGCTCTAGTGTCAACGCTGCGTAACGGAACTAACGACTTTTGCGTTCTGGCGCGCCTTATCGGCCCTTATCAATCGTTATCAGTTTCTGGCACCCACCAACAATGTCCCCGTCCCCCACCCCACATAACACTTGTAAGTATGTAGCTCTGGTGTCAACGCGAGCCTAGGTAACGCAATCAACGACTTTAGCGTTTTGACGCGCATCGGCTGACCTTTATCAGCTGCAACCACTTTCCAATCACCTTACCAACAATGTCCCCGTCCCACCCCACATAACACTTGTAAGTATGGTTGCTCTGGTGTCAACGCGAGCCAGGCAACGGAATCGACGACTTCAGCGTTCTGCGCGCCTTATCGGCCCTTATCAATCGTTATCAGTTTCTGGCACCCACCAACAATGTCCCGTCCCACCCCACATAACACTTGTAAGTATGGTTGCTCTGGTGTCAACGCGAGCCAGGCAACGGAATCGACGACTCAGCGTTCTGCGCGCTATCGCCCTTATCAATCGTTATCAACTTTCTGGCACCCACCAACAATGTCCCCTGTCCCACCCCACATAACACTTGTAAGTATGGTTGCTCTGGTGTCAACGCGAGCCAGGAAACGGAGCCGACGACTTTCGCGTTACAGCGCATCTTATCAGCCATTATCAGTTGCTATCGCTTCCAATCATGTACCACCAATGTCCCGGGACCGCCCCACATAAGACTTGTAAGTATAGACGCTCTTTTACCAATATGAACGGCAAAACGAAATTGGCGATGCTCGCTTTCTAGCCCCTCTTATCAGCTATTATCAGTCGTTATCAGTTCCTATCACGTACCACTTGTGTCCCCATCCCACCCCCTATAACATATGTAAGAACCACTGCGCTATCGTTACTGTGACTCGAGCTATGAATTTCCGGTCAAAAACACACACACACACACAACAGACACACGCTAGCCGCTTATATATAGTAGGATAATCAAGACATTGCGTTACAAAGAAAAAGAACTTCAACAGCCCCTAAATGTTCAAAATTGAGTGTCCGTACATAGTCACCTTCACCAATCACAAGTGGCTGGTCGGAGCCTCCTAGACTGGACATTAACTTGACTACTCACACGATTCTGACCACGTGTTCAGACTGGCCGGCTAAAACAATCCCTCCATATCTCATTGTCAACCTGCAGCTTAAGGAAGCGAAAACAAAATATTTGGGGAGAATGCAGCATGGTCCCCCAACGAACTAGTTCAAACAGTGGACAGCTTGCCAAAGAACTCGTCCTGCACTTTTTCAGGGTGTAGGTTTAGGCAACAGACCAGACCGACGTCATAGTCGGCGACGGACCAAGCGATGGAGCGATCGCGATCGCTCCATCGCTTGTCCGTCGCTTGCCAATCGCTCTCGGTCGAGCGATTGCGCAATCGCTTGCAAAGTGCACAAGCGACGGCCGATGGCTCTGCTCGATCGATACCGCTGCTTTCCATAGTCTGTGGTCCGTGCGGTCCGTGCCGTCCGTCCGTGCGAACCGCTCGGACAGGGTGAAAAACGTCAACATGCGCTCTGGCGCACAGTTGCGTACTTAGCACGCAGTCCCTCGATCGATAACTCGATTTCGGTGCATTTTTCAATGTTTGTGAATATGTGATGCGATATTGATGAGAAATCACTCAGTTCCCTTACCCTGCGGCACGCGCAGACGTTATCAGCGAAAAAGCGAGCTCTAGAAAGATAGTTCATTTGAACAATCAGCAAAGCGCACTGATTAACTTACCGACTTACCGAAACATATCGACTAAGGCAAGAATGAAGAAGTCTCAACTAAAAAACATGAATGAACGCACCACATATTCACAAACATTGAAAAATGCACGAAATGCACCGAAATCGAGGTATCGATCGAGGGAGGCGCCGACTGCGTGCTAAGCACGCAATTGTGCGCCAGAGCGCGCGTTGACGTTTACTCGCTCAGTCAATCGCCGTGCACGATCGACTCCGGTGGAGGTAGCCAGTTCCCACCCCTCCCAATAGCTGACTGCATTCATGGCTGATCTTGATATTAACAATCCCACTCACCATTGTATCTAATCTCCTTGCGATGATTCCGTCAACTCGCTGACCTAACGTTTGACCAGAGAGATAGAGGAAGATGGCAGAAACCAACAGTCACAAAACTAGGAACTAAGCTGAATTAATCTAAAAAAAAATGCAATGTGTGATCGCAACAACCTACTCCCTACTATTGGGTTGTCTCAAAAAGTCGTGCATATTCTCAATTCTTTTCAGCCTGGTTCATTTCAAGCACGAAGCGCTATCTTTCATCAACACACGCAGCATCACTATTAGTGGCTCGTTGACAACAAGCAACCGAAAAAATGTTCGCTCAACTCCCCAGAGACCCTGTGGTTGCGAGCTAAGAAGGGCAGTGACGTCGATTTCGAGGCAAGGTCAACCGTCCGTCGGACAAAGTCCAACGAGGGGTGGGGTGTATGGGGGAGGGGTGAAAAGGGGGTGGTATTCGCGAGGCCTAAGCGCAGTGTTAACTAGTGAGGAGGCTGTTTTTATGGAGCGATTGTAGTTTCTGTAGCGTGGGTTGAGTGTGAAAATTTTGCCGTTTCACGTTCCATATACACATACCCCCCGTATACCCCCCCCCTCCCGCTCGACGGTAATTTTGGAAGGAAAAGTGGGCGGAGTTGGGCTGTGTCGACTGATCTCAGAATCAAATACTATAGAATCGCCCCCGGCAGGCGAGGGTGGTGGAGGATGGTCGTGAGGAGTTGGCCCTGGGGGGGTCGTATCGAGGCCCTCCAGAGGGGGGGTTCGTAAAATTTTCGAAATTAGTGCAACGTGACGGTTGACCTTGTTTCGAGGTGCTTGTGGGAATTGATTCTTTGTTCGCAAGAAGATTGCTAAGCAAAAAGAGCAGATGTCTTTCGGAAGAGGCAGATCTCCGCTGCACGGTGATAGGGATTTTCAGCTAAGCTTTAATATGTAGAGTCGCGCCATTTTTTTAACAAGAATGGTCTCGGTTGTCGTGGAGCGGGCATACATTTTTGAGTTTTGAGGACAGTTGCTGGAGTTTTGCTGTGATTCTCTGCTATTGATCACACAAGACTTGCCTGACTCCACAGCTGTGATAAGGGGGAAGGTTCTCGCGATCTCCTTGTGAACGCTCCAACAAAGGCAGAGCATAACCTTGTGGTGAATTTGTCCCTTTAAGCGTCTTCTGCTCTATCGCATGCCAGCGGTCCTGCGGGTGTTATCACGAAAAGGGCAAACTTCATCTGCTGTGGTTCAACCAGTTGCGTCGGGTGGAGTAGGAAACATGCCGCGGCGTCGCTGCTGTCTCCTGTCAAATCTCAGTGGTCAATTCATACTAGATGAATCTCTCAAGCGAAGGTTCAACCACACATTTTTACAACGAGAATGCCTCACACCACTGTCATTCCAGAATACATGGGCGGGCCGGCGCGCAGCCACTCGCTACTTAAGCAGGTTGACCCGAGTTCGGCGGATTGACTTCAATGAAAGAGCGTAGCGTGTCCAAATACGACAGCGATGCTTTTCTGAACGACGGTTTCTCTCCAGGCTGTAGTCTTCTGAGTGACGGAGATCAATCCATTCTGATACCACATGGCTGGCAACAATAAGGAAATTGCATCGCAAAGCAAATGTTATGCCCGGTTTTGATCGATTTGTGGCTTTTTGGAATTGCTGACTCACAGCGCGAAAAACATAACTTTCCCCTTTTCATTTTGAACTCAAAGAAAATGACTAGGATGGGCGTCATACGGCCATAAGTTACTGCACGTTGTGCCCCCTCCACAGCCTACGTAAACATAATTAGAAATTGCGAAAGGCCCTTGAGACTTGAGAGTGTCCAATAAATCACCGCAACGAATCTTTTGAGACAGCCTAATATATAAATAACACTTACCTTCTACATACCCAACCACTCCCTTAGGCGCTGATCACCTGTCAATTGAAAATGAGGGAAATATGGTTAATTGTTCTCCTTGATATGAGCTTTCACTAGATCATTACAAGAGAAATTTTCAACAACTATTCATTCATATAAAGCACGATATCAATGAAAAGAGTCGACTAGAAAGTATGGTTTATAAGTAATCTGTAGACTGAAGTAGACAAACAAAGAATACAACGTATTAAACAAGTGTAAAAGAAAATCACGTCATGATGTCATAAAAAAATTCGTAGAATGGTGTGCGACTCTTTATCATCCACTAGATTTTCACAACTATGAAGCACCGTTTTACAAGACCTTCAGCGACTCACAAGCAAAAAACACTGGTTCTTTGAGAATGACATGACAAATCATAAAATCACATATGGAAATTTGTGAGGCTAAAAATCCAGATCGACTGGTTAATCACGGAAAGTCCTCACTATTTCAAGGACCAACCCAGAAAAGCAATACGTTTTAAATACAGCTGAGGACAAAAACTTCCTTCAGATATAACGAATCTCTAGAGCTTAGTTTTCAAGCCAATTCAAGATTGAGATATGCATGTTACAACCTCCTAATAGCTACAATATCGCAACTCAATAAAACTTCCGCTTAGACCGACGTCATAGTCGGCGACGGACCAAGCGATGGAGCGATCGCGATCGCTCCATCGCTTGTCCGTCGCTTGCCAATCGCTCTCGGTCGAGCGATTGGCAAGCGATTGCGCAAAGTGCACAAGCGACGGGCAATGGCTCTGCTCGATCGATACCGCAGCCGACTGCATTGACTGGGGGCGGGGCCAATCGCCCGTCGCTTGTGCACATTGCGCAATCGCTTGCCAATCGCTCGACCGAGAGCGATTGGCAAGCGATCTAGCGATCGTGATCGCAAGTGCGCTTGGGAACCGTCGCCGACATAAGTCGTCTTACAATTCATGATACTCGTATAACTAACACAGTGCCAGAACTATTTCAGCTTATTTCAGCTGTTGTTAGGAAAGCGCGACCACAATGTATAAAGAATCACATTCATTCCACATTTTCTGATGCTCCTGCACCCTAATTTAATATAGATTTACATAGAAAGTCCATGAGGCCATAGCTGCAGTCCCTAGTAAATTCCACTCAATTTTATAATCTGAATCATTTGCAGCATTTACCCCTGTTGCGAGTTGGCTCATCATCCACCAGCTCAATTCTTCGACCTCTCACCGCACCGTCGACTCGATTTCTTGACGAATCTCTCGCAAGAACAATCATAGCTGAACGAAAGCTGGAGTGTTTTACTAATACAAGGGAAGTTAAAATAAGATTTCGAGTGGCGACTGCCTCAGACAAATCCAGGCAAAAAGCAATGGGCGGAATTGTTCAAAGGAGTTTTGGCATCGAATACGCACTGCGAAGATCCTACCGGTCATCGTTCTTCGGTCGAGCCACATTTCTTTTTCCACATTTTGCTGCTGAAGGCACTGGGCGCGATCGAGTTAGAGTGTTATTTTGCTTGGAAACCAAACAAGAAGGGGAAAGAGGAAGGTTTGTGGAATTTATATTATTTATTTTCGATGTATTAAATACCATGGAAAATCCTGAAATTTTTCTCGGAGCCGACCGTGGTACGAAGAGACAAGCCCTGCGAGGAAAGGAAAGCGAGAGAACAAGATCTAAAGGGGAGGACAACACGTGCTGGCGACCGATAAGATGGCATGCAGTGCTCGCAATGCAATAAAGACGTGACCAGCTTGTCCGCGCACCTTTTTAAGCGTGAATTTATGGAGTCAGCCAGAGCCCATTGTCGTCGCAGCACAGAATCTTTAATAACACTACGGGATGAAAGTGAGGGGAAGAAGCGTTATCAATACGTTAAGGCTCGAATATTGAATGTCATAACCGACCTTCCTGAATCACAACATTTAGAAATGAACGCTCTAACAAATACTTCGTATAACTTCGTATAATGCTTGAACACTTCGTATAGCATACATTATACGAAGTTATACGACAAAACGTTACGTAGAACTTAGAGAAATCCAAAAGTGTTCTACCCAACGTCGCTGATCAAGGCCAAATATCTCCATCCCGTTAATCAAAAATCGCTAACCTTTGCAAAGTCTTTCAAAGGCATTTTCGATGCCAATATTTTCCTTTGCGGATGTTTCCTCATACATTGCTCCCGCAGAAGACGCATACCTGCAAAACAAACTATAGCATGGAAGATCAACAGGTTAGTCGACCTGAAAAAGGTGCCGTCGGAGCGATACCTCATTGAGGTTTCCCATATCCTGCTGGATGTCGTGTCATCGTGCCGGATCGTGCCGGAGGCCATCAATCTCTTGAGCCTCGTCATGGCAGCTTAAGCCTCGTCATCAGTGGTTTCGCAACCTGCGACAGCCACTACTTAAGCCGCCTCCAGCGTCTTGAAAACAGCTAGCCCATCGGTCCGTGGCCGACCTCGCCTCGCCGATCTCCGGCTACCTCCTCACCTATTGTCCCCTTCTCCCTTGTTATGTTATAGTATATAATAAAGTGTATATAGCCCATTGTGACTACACACCCGCTACACAATCGGGTTAAAGGCCTGTACAACCTTTAATCTGATATGGAGGTCCTGGGAAGTTTTTTTTTTCTTTTGAATCCCCATAATGGTACCAAATTTCATTTTTGAGAGGTATTTTTGCATTCTCACTCTCCCTCCCATCCCCACCCATCACTTTCTTATTCCTATATCTTTCAATCTAATCTCAGGGAGTTTTTGTTTCAATATATTTCCCGGGAATTACCAAAATCTCACAATTCCTTATCACCTTCGTCTTTCTTCGCCTGGATGAGCCGTGCACAACTCATTCAACTCCGCAAGAAGACCTTCGAAAACATCCACAACGGAAGAAAGGATCTACATGGTCATTCTTCTCAAGGGGAGAGGTTAGTCTAACCATTTCAGGACTAACTCTAATTCTAAGCTCAAATCCTAGGCACAATCTGAGCTTGCCTCCTCCTCTTTTCACAAAACACTAGTGTTAAATAATGAACTTCAATTGCGAATGGCAATTAGCATTATTTATTAATTTACAAACGGTCCTGGCGACGAGTTCCTCCCTTTCACGGCATACCCTTATAAAAAGTCAAAACCATAGTATCATCGCAGTATCCCACTGTTTTGCTACTAAGCGCCAGCCAACGTACGTAATCAATAAGTGAACCTAAAACACTTTTTCGCTTGACAAACCCCAACTCCTTGTGAACCGAAGCAGATTACCAATAGGTAACTTCTGTGTTCACTCAAGTTGGGATAAATTTAGCAGACCGCACCGGGCATAGCGTCCTGCTGCCAGTATGCTGCGTTCACGGGTATTAACGCGATCATTACCGTGAGACCTGACGTCAGCAGAAAAGGCAACCCCACCTCAGTAAGATTAACTACATAGATTGGTCTCGCTACTCGCAATCATAACCAATTTCGTACATTCTGATAATCGTATCAGCTCAGTAGGGGTCAATATTAATGCAATTATGATCATGAAATGTCTAGCTAGACTAAAAACAAACTATTTGCAACAGGGAACATTCGGTATTATTAGTACTCACAAATTCTATTATTATACAAAATACATTTTATTAACTTACTGGAATCCAATGATAACGTCCAAATCGGACAAGACCAATCAAATTAAGAAACATGGGGCTCCACCAACTTAATGTAATCTATA
>MU869002.1:18035-39833 GCA_036418205.1 Ostertagia ostertagi | reverse complement strand
ATTGCCTGGACTGATCCCATCACTCATTAGGACTTGAAGTGATCATTTCCACCACAGAGCAGATTACGCGTCGAGAAAGCCAGCCTACAATGAGGCACTATAAGGCCAAAATAGAGCAGTACCCCTGTAGAATCGTGTGGCCGCTCATTATCGTTTACTTAAATTCTAAAGATCCTAGCACTAATATTGGAGTAGCAACGCATTTCACGATGGACTCAGATCTATCCCTTCTGGAGAAGGATAGAGCTTCTACTTACGAGGGTTAAAAATGTGTCGTTTGGACGGCTTAAAAAGTGCATGGCAAAGATGCTATCACCTTCCCCCTGACACACAATGGCGCAGTTTCTCGCAGTGCGCGGGATGTCTGTGACCTCTCGTCCGGTATACTCTTTCGTCTATTACCTCTCCTCGGCTCCCAGCGAATCTTCGTAATAGCGCAGTACGTTTCAATAATAAAAGGAGGCCCTCAACATCGGTGTTTTCAGGTGGTTTCTTCTCCTTTTCCCTTCACAAGCTGCTCGATTCTCACCTCTTCCTTTCAATTCCAAGTGAAATAAGCTTATCGCCTGACCGTAGTATGCACTTAATGGACCTCTGTTCTTTGCATTTCCAGAAATACTCCATCCAAGCCGGCTGCAAGCTCCCTTGATAGCAAATACTTCGTTAGCTTTATTATAGCCCGCGGCTAAGGAATTATGGTCTGAAAAAAATGGAGGCTGACTGATTTCTCGCGAAGCAATATTAATGCTCGATATTAGCCTCAATGCCGTGGAACGCCTGAGAGGGACAGCTCGGAATATCCATTCATATAGTAGATTCATGGCGGCTATTTAGGTATCAATGGATTTATGGTGAGCTTACGTCGAGACTCGACAGGGGATCGCATTTGATTTTCTAAGGGCTGGGGGTCGTATAGGGGTAATTGGCAGCGTATCATCGAAAGCGGAAGTAAAAATGATAAACGCTAATATGATAAAGCATTTGGCGTAACCAGCTCCTGTTTGGGATGCGCCACGCACTCCACTACCATGCAGAGTTGTAGTGGATTTCGAAGCTATGAGTTTTGCCTATACGAAGATTTGCGACTGTAGGAAGCGCCACTTGTCACAACACCACTTCTGGCCCCGTTCGTTCGTTAAAAAACGGGAATACCTGGAATAAGCTGCAGTAATTCCTAGGTTTAGATGAAAAATCAGCACAAAGTTCTTTCCTCTGATAGGTCTGGTGAGCTAACCTGTCTCTGGCGCTTGCTAAAGTCGAGTCAAGGAGCCCTCATTCTGTTTTCCCTGCAATTTGTTAGTTAGCGCCACCTCCTTTGATCCGCAAACTTTCAGAACGTCATCTATCTTTCCACCTCGATTTGTTTAAAAAAGAGCGCGTAAAACGATCTCCATCAAATCCGCCTGTTTATTTATATGACATTAGCCATATGTTGCCAGTGCGCGTACACAACTGAGTAATCGTGAACGGGGTCAACCACCGTGGTGCCAATTCAGCACGTTTTTTCGGCACTCCCCCTCACTTCCGGGGTCTCGATACCTTTCAATCAGTAGTGTATGGATTTGTGCGCATTAAAACATTTGTGCTTGAGAGGTGTTCTCTACGGTGTATGCTCGTGGTTACTTCGCGCGCTGACTCTCTCAGGTGGCGGGAAAGAGAAGGTCCTGACTCTTTGATCCTCAAATGGAAGTAACCTCCTCCAGAAAATACATTTACCACCACACAGATATTTTTGGAGTTCCAGAGATTTCCAGTTTCAGGAAACTACCGAAATTTTTCCAGAACTTTTGGACCCCTTTGTTTCATAACATAACTCATAACATAACCCTCATTGCGCCCCTATGCTAAGAGAAGATTAACAAAATGTGGACTTTTTTCTTTCTAAAGTGTTTCAACTATCGAAAATGTGCAGTTCATCAGAGAACCGCTCCAATGTGCTTTTTTGAAAAAGGCCTCCACCTACTCTGAATTTCCGAGATTTAATTCCTTGTGGGGGCGGAAGTGGTGTAGTGACAAGTGGCACGCTTACCACGCGAGCGGTCCGGGGATCAAATCCTGGGTCGTGAGTCGCCCGGGCCAACCAAGCCTTCCATCCCTCCGGGGTCGGTTAATTGGTACCAGACTTGTCTGGGAGGATAAAAACACTGACTACATCGGCTGGCCCCCGCAAGTCATTGTATAGGCCACATCGCATTCAAACGCCACTACGAATGTACAAATGGAAGTAGAATGCGTGCCGCATCCCAAAAAGGGATTGATCAACGGCAAATGCTTTATCCTTTATCCTTATCCTAATTCCTTGTGTGGGGACGGAACCTGTACATAACACGATCATTTCGCTTAGGGTACAACTGACTGAACAAGTTGGTATATTATCAGAAACGCAGCACAATTTGAGCGAAGTAGCGCTAGCCAAAGCTTGCCCTTCTTTCGAGACTGCCGCAGCTGTGACGTCATTTTGACGTCACCAGCACGCGCTCGCATCCGCGCCGCCGGTGAGCTTTTCTCTCCTCCCCCCCCCCCCCAACTTGGCACAACGGACGGCTGAGCCTGATCGTAGATCGAACAAGCCTGATGCCGTGGAATCCACATGGAACAGTGCAGAACAGGGGATCCTACCATGTCTATGAACAAGGCATTTGGCCATCTTCATACAAAGTCTTGCGAGAATTAGGGAAGCGGAGAATCGGATAAGACATGAAAATGATAAGATGTGTACTACGAAGTTGCTCTCCTTGGAAGCGAAATCAAGCGAGATGAATGTAGCCTTTCCCGCAGATGTTTAATTTTCCATGAACGTAGAGATTCGAGTTGAACCTGTAGACTCGTACAGAATTTACCTCTCGACTTTCTGAACGACGCACGAAAAAATCTTGTTGATTCTCTGATTCTCCTGAGACGCTGCCTATAAACACAGGCAAGTGCAGTCAAAAGCGCACTGTTCCGCAAGGCTCGATCTAAAATTTTCACACATACCGTGGGACTTATTCCATTAGGAAGCCGTTCGTGTCGCCTCCAGTAAACCCATTTTTCGCAGAGGAGGAAGCGACGAGTTGGATTTAAGACCGCGGTCATACTTTGCGACTGGCCTCCCCCTTGGTCTTCAGTTTGTGTGGAATAGATACTTGCCCACCATGCGATTACACAATCGCAAAATCGCACGATCGATACGTATCTACTTCAAATTCGAACCGTTACACGGTTGCATAGTATGACCGCGGACTGGAAGTGAAAGAGAAATAGTGCACGTCTAAGTTTCGAAATCCCGTAAACCTAGAATTTACGGAGGCACGAACTGATGATTTGTGTGTGTTAGTTGCTAAATATGCTCCCCTACTTGCGATGACCCGCACCATGGTTTATTTTGAAATGGATCTTTCGCTGGGGCCGTTCATCATGGTATCTAATTATTAGAGTTATTCAGGGCGTAACTCAAAAAAATGAGTTAGACACCATATGTCTGGGGAAAGGTTTCTTGTGAAGAAATCCGCTGGAAGGACTTACCAACTAGGCTTGGCGACCGGGACTGTGACAGAGCAGAGCTCCTGTAGTCAACCACGTCAAAATGTCAACGCATTGCACCGCATGGGAAGTCATAGATGTTCTTATTATCGGGCTACGAAAAAAAAAAAAAAAAAAAAATGTATAGAATGAGGAAGAAAGAGAGAAAGAAAAGATGAAAAAAAAAAAAAAAAATTATAAAAATCATGCAGAAAGCGGCAACCACACCCCGGGTACGAATCACGAGGTATGCGGATCTTTGCACGGTGCAACAGCCCAATTTAAATAATTCGTGGGTTTATCTGCAAGCAGAGTCAACCCTGCGTTGCGCAGTTTTCAACGGCCACGTTGCGCAGTTTCGCCCGATTAGACACGTTCTCTCGCGCGAACATTCACACTCGCATGCTCGAGCCGTCTGCGTCTCCGCCCATACAGCGTGCGTTGAGGATCTCTCAACGTGCCGTTGCGAACTGCGCAACGCAGGGTTGACTCTGCTTGCAAGCCGGGGGGGGGCGAGCTGCGCGTAGTGGAGTATCGTTTGCCGCTCGCCCACGCCCCGCTGCGGACGCCATAGAACTGTTCAGTTTTCGCTGAGGAAGATCTCGGTTCTGCGATGACCAGGTGTCATAATCAAGTTAGTGTCACGTAGAAAGCTTCCGCCGTACGCGACTTACGTCGGACATTAACCTCCCCGTGCAAAAAGACTGGACTCTTTGTGATAAGAAATTCTGAAAACCGTCTGGATGACCTTATGTTTCTATATGATTGTTTACGTAGCACATAAGGGAGACCGTTTAGTTCAGAGCACCGAACTTTCGAAGTTTTGGCTCGCACGATGGAGCATCAAATAAATTTTGCCGCACTCGGTCCCGTTGCACAACGCTCTAACTCACGCCTAATTTATTATAATCCTCTTCAATATTTTCATGCTTCTGCTGTTTTTTGGCCATGCTCTGCCCACTGAATTTGCTAATATAGCTGTTTCTGAGTCTTTCAAAGGTGCAGTGTGATTAGTTAATCAGTTTTGGATTGTACTGTAGCTTTTCTTTCAGGAATTAGCGACTCCGCGGCTCTATTTTCATTCCGTTAATATTATACCATTTCATCAGGCCTTCACACTTAACTCACATTCGTTCCAAATGTTTCTATCTATAATCAAAAGGAATATACTTATTCCCTCTTATGTGGTCTTCCTAATATGTTTATTTCCATGGTGCAAATTTTCTTGAAGCATCGGGGAAAGGTGCTAAAATTGACAATAAGTTATGGCGACTCCTATCACACCATGCGCTGCATTCTTATTGGGTCGAATTGGCTCTCATAAGTGAACAAAAGTCTGTAAAAGGGCTGATTGACTAACATTACCGGTCCTTCAGTGATTTATGATTGTACCTCACCACACTCGTCGTCAACAACTTATTGATATTGTTTCCTTTGCTTGAGTTGCATTATTATGTGTACATAGTGTACGGGTGGGCCAGAGCCATCTTGTGCTCCTCACTGTCTCTTGGCAGGATTCCGCGCGCTGTCACATGGTATGCGCTTGCCCTGTTTAACGCCGTGATTTCCCCTGTTCAAAACATTTTCGCCGTGTGCTTTGCTTCCCATGGCCGATGTCAGACTTTGCGATTGGAGCGATTTTGCACCAATTGCAGGAGCGACGGATCGCTCAAGCGATGCGAGCGACGGGAGATTTACCCGAGCGGCGCCGTGTGTATCGGTATTCGGGTGTGGGTACTTAGGACAGAACGCGACTTTTTCGCTCTTCGCAACGCGACATCGCGCGGCAGGCTGGCGCACCCGCAGCGAAAACAACTACGGTATATAAGAACGCGCGATTGGAGCACGATATTTGTGTCGGCTTTGATTGCGACAAGGAGTTTGAAGCTTAATAGCCATGGATTTGATAATGAACGAGGAAATGGTAACCAGAAGTGGACCGCTAACTAGCAGTGAAGAGGGAGGTAGGTTATTTTTGCAGAGATGGATGGTAGAGCTTCTGGAGAACCTGGAAGAGGAATGGTTGATGGACGTTTGATGAGACGACTGTAAACTTCTGCATAGGGTTATTTGGGGCCCTGATCATGAATATGACACTCATTTTTCACATTCGTGCTGTTTAACGCATACTTTCTGCTTTACTAAGCTTTCTCACCTACAGCGCCTACGACTAAGCTTAGGGGAGGGGAGTGAAACTCCGGAGTGGGTAAACCACGCACCGTGTGGCAAAAGTTGGAGTGTGTCAGACCACAGGGGAATGGCCTACCCACTTTGGAGCCCTACACTACTCAAAGGCTTAGTCCTATTGCGATCTAATTAGTGCGAGGGCGCAGACGAGCAGGAAGCAGGCGCCGAATAGCGCTAACAACAAATCAGGACCCCGAATAACCCCTATACAGAAGTTTACAGCGAATTTAGTGGGAATCAGTTGTGGCGCCACCCGGCCCCAAATGGCGCCAGCGTCAAAATGAGTATCATATCCGTAATGAGGACAGAAGCGTTCCGTAAAAGATGTTATACCCTTATGCAGATGTCTATACAACAATATGAACCCACAAAATGCAAGCACAAGCGGCACTATTAAACCCTCGTTCACCGATAATTCGTAAAACACCATTTGTGTGGCATCGCCCGGAATCGTTGTAAGTCACAAAACGTTTTCAATAATGAGACAGAATTAGTGATTCACCGCATTTATCAATACAATGGGTGTGAGCGCGGGCAAGTAGGGAATCAGAAACTTACAAATTCACGCATGCAAAAAAAGCTGCTCCAATCGCGCGTTCTTCCATACCGTAGTTGTTTTCGCTGCGGGTGCGCCAGCCTGCCGCGCGATGTCGCGTTGCGAAGAGCGAAAAAGTCGCGTTCTGTCCTAAGTACCCACACCCGGGTTTCGGCAGTGTATAATTCTATGCTATACGAAGTTATTACGATCGCTCCAATCGCAAAGTCTGACATCGGCCAGTGCGAGTCTAGGCGCTTCATTGTGTTCAATAGAGAATTTCCTGTCTAGAGCCGGGGAAGGTAGAGGATTCTTTGAGTGTAGCTTCCATGGATGGGTAGGGTAAGGAGAGACTGAACCATCACAACTGAGTTTATTCCTTTTCCTGTGATATGTGGGTACCATCGCAAGATCTGGGGCGGGCAATGCATTTAAAATCGCGTAAAACACCTTTCAGAGTTAAAAACAGGGCTAAACGTCCAGGCGGATAAGACAGACTCTTGAGTGCGTGAGCAATGATAATTTTGCCCGAAGTTCCTGCCCTTCCTAGCTTAGATGATGTGTGGTTCACTGGAACAGAAAGCGGATTTTTCGCGTTTCGCAGCGCGAAACATTTTTCGCTGCGGGAACCTCAGGTCCACCGCTGATCATCAGTGGACCTGAGGTTCCCGCAGCGAAAAATGTTTCGCGCTGCGAAACGCGAAAAAGTCGCTTTCTGTCCTAGTGAACCACACTCAAGAAGATGCTCCGTATCTTGCGATAGCGCCTGGTATGAGTTTTCATTGTGGTGAAAAGTGTTTCTTCATTCGTCAATATACTCAGAATTGGCAGTGGACATTAATTTACCATTAAGGAAGCGAATAGGAAAAAAGAAACAATTCTTGTTTCGCTACACAAGCCGTGATCGGAATGGGAACAACGAAACTTGCTTCAACGGCTGTTCGAGTTGTATCGTTCGATGCCATGAATACCATGATTGGAATGAGGGAGCCGATCAACGTTGTCTACTCCCGTACAGCGGACGAATTTGGTCTCAAAGTGGATCCATCAAAAATTTCTGCGGCATTTCCTACACACATCAAGAAACTATCCGAAAGTCATCCATGCTTTGGTTTCAACTCGATAGGACACATTGAATGGTGGAGGAGAATAGTGCAAGGTTGCTTGCAGGAGGTTCTTTATCATTTTCATTTGAATTTTTCGCAAGAGTTAGTCTAGCATTCGAATCCATCAAATTGCGTCCGCAAAATGAGCAGTTTCCTTGATCATGAAACGGACTGAGCCCTTATCGTAACTCAGAATTTTGACTCGCGTATTTTCATACTACATATGAGTACGCTTCCAGAGCCTGTGTCCAGTGTACTAGGGTACGGTTCGCTTGGACGGAAAGCGACTTTTCCACCGCTGATCAGGAATAGACCTGAGGTTCTCGCAGCGAAAAAAGTTTCGCGCTGCGAAAAGTGGAAAAGTCACTTTCATCTCCGATACTCTACGAGGAAACCTACATTTATAGTTTCACACAGCCAATCAATCGGCTGCCAAAGGAACCGTACCTCAGTACAATCCTCCCCCCCCCCCTTCGTCATCTCAAAACGATTGCCTTCCCTACGAACACGGTCCGTCAACTTACTCAACCACGTTTCACCTGAAGCAGAACCTTGACTAGTTCACACTTGAGCTATTGGATTAGGTCTTTTAAAATCAAAAAGGAGCCCACCGTTGCTGTGTTGGGGGTGCGCGTAACAAGGAACAAGTCCGATTTCTCTGCTTGGTATCTTGATACATGTTTTTGTGGTCCCCGCGTATGAGAATTAATTAAAGGCTGCAAGATTGTAAACGCTATTGATGTGAGATCAGTTAGCTTCATTTTAAAACCACGTACAAATACAATATTTTTGCATTTCTGTTACTCACTGTTTCTTTTTTTAAGGCATTTGCTAGCCGTATACCTGACCAAAGAATTGACAAAATCGCTGATCGTTTGTTTAATTTCTACGCCAGCGCCGATGCATGGCACATTCTCGATCCAGCGGTTGGTTCTTACTTGTTTTTTTTTTCAATGATTTCCACTCTTGACGGCATTGATAATTACAGCTGAAAGAAGTTATCGAAAGTTTACGTCAGCGAGGCTTGGGAGCCGTGGTGATCTCAAATTTCGATGGCCGTCTGAGGAGAATATTACAGGATCTTGAGCTCTACCCTTTGTTTGATATTGTAGTGGCTAGTGGAGAGGTTGGGGTTGAAAAACCCAACCCAAGAATCTTCGAAATTGTTGCTAAACATTGTGGGCTTTCCAGTGCTTCCGAATTACTGCATATAGGAGATTGTGCTAAGAAAGACTACAAAGGAGCGACAGATTTTGGCGCAAAAGCTGTCTTGTTCGATCCATCTTCAAGTGATTCTGATATTCCCTGTGATCATAAGATCACATCTTTCTCACAGCTGAAGGTGGAGTGCCTTTAGCCTCGCGTCGCACTTTTTTCTTTTCGCTCAATCAGCCATTCTTGTATACTAATTTGCTTATAAGGTTCAAATTAAAAATGATCGATATGCATATGTGCGTTTTGGCAGCGATCTCATGAGGCTAAAAGATTCGTATTGGTTTTTTTCTCAAAATTTTCCCAACGAGAGGGGTTGCACTTTTTGGTTTTAGGAAGGCGGTCGTATGTTTCGAGAAACTCCCAATCAGTAGTTGGTAGAAGCAGATTTTAGTAGTTGGAAGTTTTTTCAGGAAACTCGACCCATTTTCGAAGGACTTCTTAGGGAAGTGGAGTGGGGAAGGGGGGGGGTGAGATTTGAGGCTGTCACACAACACATGGGACGCCATCGATAGTCGCTGTAGGGATGTCACTCGCCTCCAGAGGGGGATGATGTGGACCAACTTTGAAATTTTACACAACGATGGTTTGATCCTGTTAAAAGCTAAAGGATCCTCAACAAACCTTTTGGAAATACTTTTAACTTTTCAAGGATTTTCAATAGATCTACCCACTTTTTGTGCTCTCATCCGGAATTTATCTAGAAGTTCTTTCGTGACTTTTCTCATGGCAATAATTTTAGGATGGATAAAGTTCCCCTTATGATTATTCTCTACAATTTTTTGGTTTCTCTGCTTCTTTGTATTGTTGTTCGTCTACTCTCCATAATCTGGCTTCATCAACAGTCTATCATTGTTGCCATTGTCATCACCGTTAACAAGGGAATGCGTCTGAATATCCGGGTTGTGGTCTGGCTACTTGCGTGAGAGCAAATTTATGTGGTTTTATAAACTAAGTGCGGTCAGGTAAAGGTTTACTTTGTTAAGCTGGCCAACCGAGTCATTATCCACTTCCGGGGGAGCCATGACCGGTGAACTGGGCTACTGCTAAAATATTTCGAGTATGAGAATATAACGAATTTTTGGGTTTAGCCCTACAAGGCAAATTCCTTTCAGGCAATCCCAATGTTCACATCGGAAATCTTTAGAACTAGAGACATCCCAGAGCAGAATCCCGCATGAAGAGTAACGTTTTCACTTTGCATTTTATAGCTGGAGGCTATTGACTGGGATTCTCCGACAGCTTCCCTCTATTAAAAGTCGATATTCTTCCGAGATCAGATTAGGCGTGGCTACGGATTTTACGTGGCCTTTGCTGCAATTGATAGAAGCCGTTTAGATGACGCTGTTTCTAACGTATCGCTTCGTTGGATATCAGCAGTAGCATGGTGGAAGCAGCTTATCCGCGCAACCTTTCCATCAAGTGCGGCGGCCGCCACGTCAAATCCATAGCCACGTCTGATCTGACTTCTAGATGTAGAGTATACCTATTTCTTTCGCATAGGCAGCTGGAGTACGTGAAATTTCGTATCACTAAATTTAATATATCTGTCCTTCTTATTCCCTTTCATTGAGTCATATTGCTCAACTCTCGAAGAACTGCTTAAAGGTCTTATGTTTGTAATCCCTCACAGTCTCTGTTAAGTCTCTACTATATGACCTCAGAATTTCATTCTTTCCACTTTAGTTTTTTTTGATATGTATAGGTACACTGAGATTTTTATCTTTGAGGATAGGAAAAGGTAGGTATGAATAAACTTCTTGATCCTTTTTTGGTTGCGTTTGTATATTTGATGATACGATGCTATATGTCTTTAGTTCTGAACAACCACGAATGCAAAAATTTATAAATATTTACTATGCCAATATGTAGCTAATCTTTCTGCTTCTGTGACGCATTACCCTCCTCCCCTCCTCGGTAGCAGATTACCTGAGGCTGGCTGCTGTTTTTTTTTTGTACTTTATATGTTTTAATGCAGATATTTTCGATGGAGTCATTCTCGCCTAGAAAAGGTGGGAATGGGACATTATACAGTAACTAGAACAATGACTACTATTGAGTGGCCGGAAATAATGGTAATAAGGGCACGCCACGTGCAATGTAAAATTTCGGCTTGATTTTTTTTCTGTGCCAACGTACCAAACGGAATACCCTTCACAGTCCCTGTCTCAATTGCAAGAATCACTTGGTTGGCGCTGGCTACGCAATTGGAGGAGGATATAGAGGAAAATCGCAGACCTAAGAGCTACCATTGCGCATATCAAGAAGCGGCCGGTACGGCTGATGAGTCACTTTCTGTTTTCTGAAATTGCGAAGCGATTCGTGTAAGCTGGTTTCCCCGCTCAGGTGTAAATCTATGCTTGCTTGCTTGCACCAATGCTTTTTGCGTGAGCGTGACCGGTGTCTTTCATGACAGTTTAGTCAAAAGCTTTGTATTCTAGTCATTGGGACTTCATGGTCCTAGGTCGCCTCCGAAAGGAATGCTCATCGTCCGTTCAGGCCACAACAACTAGTCGACGCTCGACCTCTGTGCTAAATACAGAAGAAATTCCATAGGCCTCATTTCCCTGAAAATAGGACAAGGAATATCGCGTTCGACACTCTACGGTTTACACCGAAAATATATTTGGCCATTTTGTACAACGGACACGTCATTTGTGTTGTTTTCGCTCTTCTGCTAAGAGAATTTGGTAGCAGTCCAAATTTCGCAATTCGACCTAAGAAATGCGCCTTGGTGTTTTCGAACTACTCTCATGTTTAAGTCATTTGAACAAACGATCCAGCATTGCTTGATCTGGGTACCGCGCTGTATGGCAATCAACAGTGGATCGCTTATCCTACTGACTACTCGGTAGAATGACTAGAATTTGATAACCACTGTTGGGTGTAGCCCTCAACGTTTTTTTTTTTTACGAATACCAATGCAGGTGAAATTTAACTAGGACCAGTGGTGCATGATTTCTGCCTCTGATGTTATTTACTATAGAAATGATTGAGCAACTTTAAACAGCCATAAATTCAAACAACTTAGGAAACATTCGCAACAATAAATCTTGACAAAAGGATAGTACCTACAACAGGGACTATTGTCGATCCCTAGTTTAGGTCAACCTATTACATAGCTCCTACGACTGAAGAAAAGGGCGATCGTATACATTATAAATTCGAGGTTAATGAGACTTCAAATGACATCACTTAACAGAACTATACTAATTAATCTAAGGCCTATAAGCGAAAAAATGCTACTTTCTGAACAAAATTGTATAAAAATGACTTTCAACGTACGAAAGTTCAAACTCAGAAAACCACCAACTCTGGTAAGCTAACACTATTGCGAGGAGCCGAGACAAACTACTACCATTTAAAACAGCTTTTTGAACCAAGTTGGTCGTTCCTTTTCCATTTCTATTATTCTTTTCCCATTGTACACTCCGTCATCCACCACATTATCATTAGAAAATCGTACCACTACCTGAAAATCGATTAGTGCTCTGGAATATTGAGATAAAACCAAAACATGATAACTTACCAAAAATCATGAGAAAAAACTGCAGAAATAGGCTTTTATAACACGGAATGCTTACCTGTTTGTCCTGGCGTTCCCCTTTATACGGGTTATATGCCATCATTTTTCTTTTGATTTCATTTGTCAATTCGCGAACCTTCAAAACAAGTAGTTTTATAACGTCATCACTCGATTTTAATTACGTCTAACCTTTTTGTAGCATTCCCACAAATGGTTTCCTTTTGGTGAAGAGATCCACAGCATGGACAAGCTACCAAATCTGTAGTAGGCGTCAGCAGTCGGGTGTATGAGAACTTTCGCGTATCTTTTACCGCTAAACAATTTCTATTAGAACAAAAACAGAAAAGTTCATCTATTTTCAGGAAAACTGAGAGCATTTCCACTTAGATCACACTCACAGATACGAGATATATCGGTGATGAATTGACTTTTATACTCAAATTTCTATAAAAATTTTACTGCGAATGCTTTTCATACTGATTCGGTCCCCAAGCTGCATAATTCATTGACATAATCATGTAAAATTTCCAACAAATCCCTGTTGTCTTCCATTTACTTTTCTTTTCGACTATAGAAAGTCAGTAAAATTTGAAGTTAAAGACAGCGTCATCCAAAATATTCAATTTGATAGATTACTACCGTTTGAAAATTTTCCCTGTTGAAGACGAATCCACAAGGCAGGGATAGCCGAGTGGTTAAGAGGTTAGACTCATGTCTGCACCTCTGAAAAACCGCGAGTTCGATCCCTGCCGAGGCTCGAAACCATGCCCTGCAAAAATTGCAAAAATGGTTCTAGTACCAGCGTCAGGCCCAGGTTGACAGGCCGGCTGATGAATACCCCAGTCACACCAACCATGTCTAAAAGTTGTCAAAGAATCAGTGATAAAGCTAGGACGTCACCCGGAAGTGGCGCGCAGAACCCCCGCCCGAGTTCTGTGGTCAGTATGCGAGGGCTACCGAGGAGGGAACGGCCTCGGCCAAAGAAGCTAGTTCGAATTGGAACTGTGAACGTAGGGTCGCTAACTGGAAGGTCCCGAGAGGTTGCTGATCTGATGACGCGCAGAAAAATTCAAGTCCTATGCCTTCAGGAGACGCGATGGAAAGGTGCTAAGGCCAGGGAAATCGGGGAAGGTGTCAAACTCTACTACAATGGGGAAGACACCAAGCGGAACGGTGTGGCCATAGCGGTAGCGGAGTCGCTCAAGGACTATGTCTCCGCTGTGAACAGGATCAGCGATCGGATCATGGCTGTGAAGGATAGACACGAAGGAGGGGTACTGGTCAATACTATCAGTGTACGCTCCGCAGACCGGATGCCCCGAGAGTGAGAAGGACGAGTTCTACCTAAGGCTTGACGAAGCCATCAGATCGATCCCGGAAAGCGATTACTTGACCATAGCAGGTGATCTGAATGGGCACGTCGGCAGCGACAGAAGAGGTCCTTGAAAGGGTGCACGGAGGTAGAGGAATAGGAGTGAGGAACGCCGAGGGAGAGAGGGTCCTGGACCTGGCTACGCCCACGATCTGGCAATCTGCAGCACGTTCTTCGCGAAAAGGGAGACTCAGAAGGTCACCTACAGCAGTGGAGGGAGACAGACGGAAATCGACCATGTGCTGGTAAGAAGATCATCCCTCAAAACTGTGAAGGATATCAAGGTAATTCCTGGCGAAGACCTGGCTCCCAGCACAGGCCCCTCCTGGCAGACATTGCCATAGACCTCCCCAAGAAGACAAGGGTAAGAACCGAGAGGAGAATCCGGTGGTGGAAGTTGCACCGAGCAGAGAAGAGCGACCTCAAACGAAGGATAATGGAAGTTGGTCTCCCAGATCCTGAGGGACCAGTGCAGCAGACTTGGGGCAGTGCAGCTGAGATCATCCTACGATGCGCCAAGGAGGTACTGGGAGAGACGCGAGGTGGATTCAGAGGAGACAAGGCAGCGTGGTTCTGGAACGAGGAGGTCCAGCGAGTCGTGAAGCAGAAGAAGGAAGCATACAAGCGCTGGCAGAAGACCCGGAGCCCCGAAGACCTCGCTGCCTACAAGGGTTGCAAGAGGCTCGCTAAGGCAGCCGTCGCCAAGGCGAAGAACACGGAAATGGACGCCTTGTACGAGAAAGTTAGAGAGCCGAAACGCAGAAAAGTTCGTCTTCAGACTGGCCAAAGCCCGGCATCGGGCTACCCAAGACATTAGGGTGGTGAAGAGCGTGAAGAGCAGTAACGGTGCCATCCTGAGGAAGCCAACTGAAGTCAGGAGGAGGTGGGAGGAGTACTACAAAGCGCTCCTGAACGAGGAGTTCCCCCACAAAGACAGCTCGCAAGCAGAGGCGACGGCTGGCCCTATCTCACTATGGACAGAGGATGAGGTTCGTCAAGAACTAAGGAAGATGAAGGTTGGAAAGGCGGTGGGTCCAGATAAGGTGCCAATCGAGGCATGGAAAGGCGCTCGGAGAGTACGGGATCGGATGGCTTACCCAATTCCTGAACACGGTAACCACCGAAGGAAGGATGCCGGATGCCTGGAGAACAAGCACTATCGTCCCCATCTTCAAGCAGAAGGGTGACGCGATGGACTGCTCCAACTACCGCGGATCAAGTTGACTGCTCATACAATGAAGCTGTACGAGCGACTGGTCGACTCGAAACTGCGGGAGCTGGTCCCGATCTCCCAGGAACAGTTCGGGTTCATGCCCGAAAGGTCTACTACGGATGCCATCTTCATCGCGAGGCAAGTGATGGAAAAGTACCGAGAAAAGCGCCGACCCTGCTACCTAGCCTTCCTCGACCTGGAGAAGGCGTTCGACCGACTACCTCGAACAGTACTATGGAGAGCGCTCAGGGAGCGGAATGTGCCAGAACACCTGATCTCTCTGGTGAAGGACATGTACGAAGGGGCGAAGGCAGCTATACGCACCCCACACGGCCTAACGAAGGAAGTGGACATCACGGTTGGGGTGCACCAAGGGTCAGCTCTGAGCCCGTTCCTCTTCCTCCTAACACTAGATGTCATGGTGAAGGGGCTCATGGAAGGACCACTAAAGACCATCCTCTACGCTGACGACATCGCCCTGATAGCGGATAGCAGAGAAGAACTACAGGCCAAGGTGCAGAAATGGCAGAAGTGCCTGGCAGAAGGTGGGCTTCGGCTGAATGTCAAGAAGACCAAGTTCCTGAGCTCTGAAGAGGGATTGGAGCCAATCGTAGACGGCCATGGAGAGATCATCGAAAGAGTGGAGGACTTCAGATACCTCGGGAGCGATCTGGCAGCCGACGGAAGTGTGGATCAGGCAGTGAAGGCACGAATCAACGCGGCCTGGATGAAGTGGAGGGAGTCCACTGGGATCCTCTGCGATCGAAGGTGCTCCAGAACACTGAAAGGAAAGGTGTATCGGGCAGTGGTGAGGCCTGCGATGCTATACGGCAGCGAGTGCTGGCCCCTGAACAAGAATCACGAAAGGCAGCTTCACTCCGCTGAGATGAGGATGCTGAGATGGGCCTGCGGCTGGACGCGACTGGACAGGGTCAGAAACGAGGAGGTCAGAGCGGTCATGCAGACTGCCCCTGTCCAGCTGAAGGTACGGGAACAGCGTCTGCGATGGTATGGGCACGTGCTAAGGAGGCCACAGGACCACCAATAAGGAAAGCAATGGACTTCGAAGCGCAAGGCAAGCGACCGCGAGGTGCCCCAAAGAAGAGGTGGAAGGACGTAATCAAGAAGGACCTAAGTGAAATCACGGCCACAGCAGAAGATGCCCTAGACAGAGCGAAGTGGCGACGACTGATAAAGACAGCGGACCCTGCGACTGCGCGGGACTAACGCTAGGGAGAAGAAGAAAGAATTCGAATCAATAAGGCTAGAACTCTAACCTTTGATATTCCAAAAGATGAAACAATTGAGCTAATAATCAACCACTTTGCTCGGGATATCGACTTCAAGGTCTAGCATACGGATGCGTTGTTCAGGGGCAAAAATATACACCTTGACTAGCTTACATGTGAACGTTGGAAGCAGACAAATTATTGCTGGGAATACCATTCTAACAAGATACTTCGACCCATCACGCTCAGTCTTCCAACTTCTTGGCAGCGTTCATGACTGTTGAAACCACAGAATAAGCTATTTTCAAGAATGGCGATTTCACCGTTTTCTCAAACGTTACGTACCCAATATTATGGCAAAACGTTTCAGAGCTAAGATCGCTGCCTTAATGGTCTAAAGATTTGAAAGTTCACACACGTTTAGCAGTCCTCTGCTTGGGTACGCCTAGCAGAATTCGCATATCTTCGACCATCTCCTTGATCCCATATTCGCTCTTAGTGGATACTCGTTGAGACGGGAAACCATTCAGTGCCACAGCAGGAGCAAGAGGAGGAAACTGGGAACCAAGACCCATTGCAGAATCAAGTGCATGCTGCACGCGTTGCCACAAACGCATCATCTTGAAATATTATGAGCAAATATGTGGAAGGTGCTTTGAAAAATGTACCAGGTACTGAACATGAATAGACAGGATGAAATAGACGACAGTTCATAATGGAATAATTTATTGTTACCGAGGAGCACCGCGAACGAAAACTGATCTACATAAACAGTATATAAAACGTTCGGGTGTATGCATAAATACACGCGTCAGAAAATTTTAAATAGCACTGTAAAATGACTCAGAAATCCTCGTCATCTTCGTCTGCCATTTCCTTCGCAAACTCCAACTCCTGAATACTTTGATTTATCGTGTGCGAACAAAAAACATAACCTTGTAGTGAACGAAATCTAATTAATGTATTTAGATAATTACAACACGTTAGAGGAACACGGGAACGCACCTGCTGTTCCCTTTCCCGTTGTGGCTTCTATACTCTCCACATCACACTTATTCTTTGGTGGGAATCGAAGCGCTTTCACGGCTTGGTTATGCAACTCCAAACAGTACCTGAAAACTTAGGGAATTGTATTCAAAAACAAGAGACCCCATTCCATATGGCCTAAATAAAACGAACCTAATTCTACTGTCAAAATGCATTTGTGGTTCAGTCGTAGTGTAAACATTGACTGTTTCCGAGCTGCGCATGAATCTCAACCCGTCTTTTGTATCGCAAGTAATCACTGCATCAATTGCACCATCCGCAATAGCCTTCGCCACCTGAAATTGACAGAATGATTCCAAAAATTAACTCACTATAAAATTAAAACCAAAAATGCACAAAAAACCAATCAAATATCGAATAATATTTACCATATACTCAGTCTCAACTTCATTGCTCATGCATAGTTTCTTCGCTATATCCTGAAACGAAGTGTTTGCGAATAAACAGTAAGTAACTTGATGAAGCGTCATAAATTTACCTTAATGGTAATCCGGGAATAAGCAAGCGATATTTGTTTAACTGCAGTTTTGATCACATTTTGCCGAAGACGAACAATCAAAGTGAGTGTTTCATCCTTCTCGAACTAAATTACTCACACAATTAAAATCGGACTTATTTTCCACAACAGTGAGTTCTACACACTCTAGAAAATTTCATCGAAGCTTACAATAGGTCCATGACGTTTGACCAAGTTGTTGAATTGCGCAAGGTCTCCTGTACGAACAGCTGAAACGTGCAAAAAATTGAAGACGTACATAAAAGGGCAGTAAGTACAGTTAGGAGAGCTCTCTAATGACATGCCGTCGATCAGAATGTAATGAGCCCTTGGTGCTCAAATTCCCTCAAGACAGCAACTTTCACTTATCGTCAAATGTCCTCTAACTACTCTGGAGGACAGCCGTCAGAAATATTTAGGCTTGCGGAGAAATTTGAAAACTGGGATGTTCCCCGAAATACGTAATTTGATGGGGATAAATAACTAAATGTAAGCCACTAAATGTAACCTGTTGTAGCCTTGGCACGGCTTCTATGTACAATATAATCGAATAATTTACGCTATCTTACCTTATAACCTAAAACAGGAAAAAAAAAAATTACCTTGAGTTAGTTCCAGATATGGATGCAGACATTTCCTATAAATTGGTTGCCGGAAAATGGATCTTTCGGGTATTTCTCCCTAAAACACTAAAATCAGCCCATATATTTCGAACAAATCGAAAACGGTGGCACTCAGATCGACAACTGGGAGATTTTCTAAGGAATACCTGAAGCAGACCAATGACGATGACCCATTTCTGAACATTCTGTTTAAAACCAATCGCAGCCTCTTGTGGTGCTTTTCGCATTGCCTTAAAAAGTACGTTTATTTTCAAACTCAATTCGAACGTCGAAATTCCGCGGCATTAGCCTAGACCTGAATTTCGAAGAGTTCCATGCAGAGAAGCAAATGAAACAGTATGAAGATCAAGCACTAGATGTTAATCGATAACTTGTCGATTCTAAGTAAGTGCCACCCCACACTTTTCTTAAAAGAATTTGAGTGCGTATCCAGCCTATAAAATAACTTGGCGGGATGAGCCGAAGAGTGAATCGATCTTCTTATTCTCATTGGATAACACTGCGCCGCTGAAGATACCAGAAGAGATAGAAAGCTATTGCGGCTTGAGCGAGCTGAGCCCCCATCGTATCTTCAGACCGCAGTGCGGCTGTGCCACTATTACCTCCACCACTAAGATCGGAGAAAGTGACGCCGCTATAAAATGCACGGTCTCAAGCAAGGAAATCTAGAATCAATGCCATCCGAAGCTGACTAGAGATTCCATTCCATCGCAGTTGGCCAATATGGACCAGAACCATTTGCACATCGAAAACATCAACAATCACAATCAGATTATCACAATTCATTGACAGCATACGCCTTCGAACCAACAGCCAATCCGTGCGGAATTTTCATGTGTCGCGCCTAATAAAGTAATGGCTGTCCACTGCCACCGCTTTATCAGACATAAGCAGGAAGATGCAAATCCATTAATGCCAATTTTGATGGAGAAGCTCATGGCATATCGGAAACTATCTCTCAGAATCAAATGATGTCTAGCGCAAGAAAATGTGACATTCCAAAATCGTACCTGTAGGAAATATCCTGCAGCAGCAGTGTAATCAAGCTGTAAAGCCTTTATACGACCTTGATAGTATAAAAATCGAGCGAGATCATTGTTGCTAGCTCCTTCCGGAAATGTAACCTTAAAAAATAGTAGCATAAAACAAGACTAAAGCTAAAACAAATGCAGGATCGATCCACTTTTCACTTTCAATAATAGTTTGGATAGCGCATGTAAAAGGCAAGTGTCTCAGCCTAACACGCGAACTTCGGTATATGAGAGAGTGAAGAAAATAGTGGATAAAATACGAAAAGCAAATTTCACCTTCGAAACAAGTTTCGCAGCGGACTGGAACTGCTTATTAATAAGGTAGCAACGAAGAAGAAGTGTGTAAATAAGTACTGCTTGTGACTCGCGCTGATGGCGAAGAGTTGCTGTACGCAAACGAGAGTTGAGGAAACTGAAAGTATACAGTAGAAAAAAAAGAAGCGGCCTTGATGCGCTTGTCATTACAAAAAGTGTACACGAAAAAGTAATCATGCAACAATTTCGCAGAAGGTTTAAAAAATCCTCTTACCAGCCAAGCTCGTGCAACTTATGTTGTCGCTCATAAATAAGAGCAAGATAGAAAGATGGCCTTTGCCACCATTGGATCAAGTGATCGCTTATCAATTGAGTCAGCTGAAAACTAAGTAAAATCACAAACTTTCCTGGAAAAGAAATGGACGAGGAACTTACCACGAGCAATCAACATCTCTGCACATTTCTTTGCATCATCTAACTTGTTTCCATCAACAAGATGGAGGAGAACAAGCAAATGAATGTAAAGCTCTGATCGAGACTGGATGTGTGTCATTTCCGGGTTGGCGCCGGAGACTGGAACCTTGCAACTGTTATGCGATGGAATTTGGGAGTAACGAATGAGCGTGCAGATTCTCATGACCGATTTTGTGAGCGTAGACGTCTCCCACCACAGATACACTTCTCGGTCCGTTCTCCCTTACTTTGGCAAAGATGAGAAGCCCACCTAAACCAGTGGGGAAGCTTATATCCATTGGCTTCCGCTACAATTGTGCTTTCATTTCCAGGTCAATAGCCCAAAAATAGATAACCACTAAATCTGCCAGTTCGTAATGAAGCGGTTGAAAAATTTTCATGATGAAAACCTTGCTAATTTGCAAATTCTCGGACTCACAAGTTTAAGGAAAGGTTGTAGGAGATAATTCAGTGGGCTCCAGAAAATAAGACAAAGGAAAAAAAGCGACTCTGGCTTTTATCAGCCCCTGAGCAATTCACTAATACGAGATACCCTTTTTGAAAAATAAAAGGATAAAGCATTTGCCGTTGATCAATCCCTTTTTGGGATGCGGCACGCATTCTACTTCCATTTGTACATTCGTAGTGGCGTTTGAATGCGATGTGGCCTATACAATGACTTGCGGGGGCCAGCCGATGTACAAGTCAGTGTTTTTATCCTCCCAGACAAGTCTGGTACCAATTAACCGACCCCGGAGGGATGGAAGGCTTGGTTGGCCCGGGCGACTCACGACCCAGGATTTGATCCCCGGACCGCTCGCGTGGTGAGCGCGCCCTTTTGAGTATCAAAAGCACACCGCTTTGTAGACTGTGCTCTTAAAACTTACTTCGTGGACGAAGATATCTGTGTGGAAGAAGGAGCAAGTTTGGTGTCCACTTCCATGGCCACAGGAATGCTACATGGAACCCATGCTAAGAGAGCATCTTTATGCAATGATGGCGAGGTCACATGACTTGAAAGCAGACGATGCAGAACCTTAAAGTTCAAATGGAAATCGTAACGAAATTTGAAGTGGAGGTAAGAAGGGCAGCGCCACCTAAGAAAACATTCGCTGATAGAACCCACCTCTGCATTGCACTGTTTCCTTGTCTTATGCACCACTTGAAGAACACGTCCCACAAAGTGAACATCACCCTTGTCAAGTAGAGCACAGTGTTCTTTGATATCTAATAATACAAAAATTTTGGAAACAGAGTAAAATGGAAAGTAGGCAAGCACAAATGAGGTAATGCAATAAAACCCACTTTCTACGGCAATAGCATTGAGATCCTTCGGTACCTCTTTTTCTTCAGCTTTTGCCGGCTCGTCAACCTCCATTTTCTCAACGGACGGAGCCGGATTCGCCATCGGTGCCATTCCTATTTCGATGGATACGACAGTAACGAAAATGAAACGAAACCGACAAGGCAAACGAATTCACCGTTCAAGTAATGAAGTACCAGATTGAAAATTGACCGCTAATAGTGAAATGAAACACACAAATAAGCCTCATGAGATAAACAAACTCAACGAGCAATAACGATGAGAATTCGTGCTGCTCCAATGCGAATTTGGACGAGTTTCTCAAACCGAAAAACAGGACAACTCGTACGTATCTCGCGCGCGAACAGCCGCCAGCGGTTTCACCTGCAACGGAGTTCTGGAACATTCTCTACTGGAGCCATGACTTCGTTTGCAGGATTTGGAAGCGTGCCGTTCCAAGGTCCATTCGAGAGAATCGGTCACCGAGTCTCGTTATATCAATGCGTACTACGCTTCACCTGCCTTTTCCTAAGGGGAGAAGGGAGACTGTTTAGTGCACATCTTCGTGTTCAAATGTGTGTTATTCCTTTGTCGTGTGTGCTTCTCCCAAGAATTTCAGGTACGGCATGTCAAAATCAGCAAAGAATTCGTATGAGAGCACTACTTTCTAAGGAGTTCTACGTTGATTGTAAAGTACTTTCCTTGGGAC
>MU869002.1:0-17935 GCA_036418205.1 Ostertagia ostertagi | reverse complement strand
CAATGAATACGCACTAAGATCCTACCGGGCACTTCTTCGGTCGAGCCACATTTCTTTTTCCACATTTTGCTGCTGAAGGCACTGGGCGCGATCGAGTTAGAGTGTTATTTTGCTTGGAAACCAAACAAGAAGGGGAAAGAGGAAGGTTTGTGGAAAAGAAAGCAAAAAATACCATGGAAAATCCTGAATTTTTCTCGGAGCGACGTGTACGAAGGGACAAGCCCTGCGAGGAAAGGAAAGCGAGAGAACAAGATCTAAAGGGGAGGACAACACGTGCTGCGACCGATAAGAATGGCAGCAGTGCGCGGTCAAGCAAAGACGTTGACCGCTTTGTCGCGCACTTTTAAGCGTGAATTTATGGAGGCAGCAGGAGCCCAGATTGTTCGTGCAGAAAATGCTTTAATAACACTACGGGATGAAAGTGAGGGGAAGAAGCGTTATCAATACGTTAAGGCTCGAATATTGAATGTCATAACCGACCTTCCTGAATCACAACATCTAGAAATGAACGCTCTAACAAATACTCGTTCAAATAATGAAAGATGCTTGAACAGTTCGACAGTTTGTTATTCTGTTTACGTTTTACCCCCAAAACGTTACGTAGAACTTAGAGAAATCCAAAAGTGTTCTACCCAACGTCGCTGATCAAGGCCAAATATCTCCATCCCGTTAATCAAAAATCGCTAACCTTTGCAAAGTCTTTCAAAGGCATTTTCGATGCCAATATTTTCCTTTGCGGATGTTTCCTCATACATTGCTCCCGCAGAAGACGCATACCTGCAAAACAAACTATTTAGCAGGGAAGATCAACAGGTTAGTCCGACATGAAATAAGGGTTGCCTCGGGACGCGAAACTCATTGGCGTTTCCCATACCTGCTTGAGAGTCTGAACGGAGTGATTAGACAGAAATGCGCAGTGAGGGTGTGGCTCGCTAGGGCTAAAAACCCCTTATCGCTCCTCGCAGCGCAAAATTTTTCCGGAAACCGCAGGTTCATTCCTAATAAGTGATGGACCAGAGTTCCCGCAATAAAAATGCTTCGCGCTGTACAAAGCAAAAGTTTTCCTATCCTAGTGAGCCACACCCACAGCGGTAGCGCTGTAGGCTCATAAGCAAGAGATCGGTGGGAAGACTAATTCATAAGTTTGCTCTTTTGCTCCTTTCGGCCAGTTCCACAAATTGAAGAGACTTTTGACATCACTTTGGCATCAATTCTGCTTACAGTAAACAAGAAGAGTCTTGCTCAGATATGTAGCAATGGTTCTGAGTTCACTACCAAAAGACAAATGTAATTATTGAGCACAAACGGCTGGACCGACATCTTGACATTCCCTGCTTAGAATGTACAATATAATTTATGAATCTTAGAAGATAAAAGCATGTTGACATAGAAAGAAGGTGAGAGATAACGCAGTCGCTAGTAACCGTAGATGATCTCTCCATTTCCTTGAGAATTCGCGAATAAAGCAATAATTTTAAACATAATATCTTCTAGGAAGGAGCAAACTTTAACCCATTGCGTACCGCGGCGTATTTTGGCTGGCCGGCGAGTGTGGCCGGCGCCCATTTCGCCGGCGCCCATTTAGACTCCGCCGCGTGCCGATCCATATAAAACTTTCATTTATATTATAAACATCTATTATATAAGCACAGTACATATATCTTATACATTTACAATATTTCATGTTTTTTTGTTCAGTGGAATCAATTATTATCGCATGGTATAGGGAGTAGGGTAACCGAAAGTGCGACAGAAAAAAATGTATTTTGAAGAATATAAATATGGAAAAGGATATGAAAGTGATTAAAACGTAGTCGTTTTGATTGTTTTATATGCTCGAAGTTGTCACACAGCCGCTCTTTCACTTTTACTACAATTTGGCGAGAAAATTGAGAGGGTGCGACTAGAGTTTTTCACAACAAATACCAGTAATTCAGGAATTCGTTCGCATTGCACAGTCCCACGTCTGTATGTTGTTCTCCGGATTCAGATCTTCACTCCTATATAATTGGAGCACGAGAAAATGTCGAAAATACCCTTTAAAAACCCGTGCTTCACCATGTGCAGCACGCGGTACGCAATGGGTTAATGTGCCACCAAACAGCGAGAAGAGATAGAGAATAAAAGAGTGGCTGCAACCATCCCGGAATCCAAACTTGATGTCCGTAATGTCTGCGACTATTTAATGAAAATTTTTACTGGTTGGGATGATTTGGAACCAGAGACTAATTTAAAGAATGGTTCACACATAGATTGGTTTACACCTGGAAGGCTACTCACTCTTGTGCCTCTTCTAAGGTAACGGTTCTGTTTCTGGCTAGATCTAACTTGTTTCCGATGATCATCAGAACAGCAGAGTCTCCCAATGCTCGCTGCAGCTCTTTCAGCCAAACTTTCGCCTAAATCAAATTAGAAGGTCAGCATAGGCCGTGAGCCTATTCGGTTTTGATTTCATGTCTCTAGCTCTAGTTGTATGTGCGAACTGAAACCAACCCTCTCAAATGAACGCTGGTCGGTGATATCAAAAATCAAGAGAGCTCCTTGGCTGCCTCTGCAATTATAATGAGACAATATGAAATTCTCTACGATCATCACTACTGAACACATACCGATAGTAAATGGGACCCAGAGCATGATATTTTTCCTGACCAGCTGTGTCCCAAATGTTTAGTGTGACATGACATCCATCCACTTCAACTTGCTTTGATTGAAAACTGGCCTAAAATTGGTAAAGAATCGAGTGGAAAGAAGGATTCACAATATCTGGCTTTTGCGAAATTTCACCTGTTACGCAGCTACGTTTACGAGCGTTAAGCACAAATCATTACGCAAAGTGAATGTAGTCTTCGGCGCATGCACCTCAGCTGAGCAATTCATGGTAATTGAGGAAGTGGTAGGATGAATTGGATGTTAAAGAGAGAGAAGTCTGCCTACTAATCGTGAGATGGGAACATAATCCCTAAAGGACCGAAACGTGGAAGCTCCATGAAGAAGGACGCGGACTAACAAAGCCTACCTATGCTAATCGACACCCTTTGGCCAGCCTCGCGTCCACGTGGCTGAATGAGAAGGGAACCATATTGGGCGCTGATACTGCTAACATCGTTGTTCACCTTTCACTGAAGAGCTATTCACTTCAAGCAATTGGTCTGTCTGGGCGCGAAAACGCGCTATCAATCAAAAGACAACATTTTTTAGCACAATGCCAGCTACCCTGATAACTCCTTCAAGCGAAAAATACCTTGGTCCCTGGTCCAAATCGCTACATGAGGATGTCCTTTTCCACTACATCATTTCCCACTTTCCTCATGACATCTGCCTCTGAAGGTAGCAATCGCGGTGGATGAAAAGTAGACAGGAATTGACTGGGTAGACACGACTTATCAAAAATTACGATGCCCCAAATAACCTGCGAGACTATGAGGTCATTGATTTTCGCTCATGGACAGACAACGGCCAAGACAACAGACGTATGAGCGAATTAACCGCGAGGCGTTTAATGGCATACCGCCAAACCATGCTACAGTCGAGTTATTCCGGTTTACGGACTACTTGAACTTTCTTCCATGGTCCTGCCACGAATGGCGGAGGGCACAGACAGTTAGAGAACGGCGCCTGGCTCGGCTCCAAATCCCAGGAAGGAGGTGAGAGCCCTAGGACTAAGCCTTGTAGGAGGGAGGGACTTCGAGGTGGGTGAGCCAACTACAGTGTGGCAAAAGTTTGAATGTGTGTGATCACAATGGTCATGAGCCGCTGATAAGGTGAGAGAGCGCAGACGAGAGATGGATCTGAGGCGGCTTAAAGGGACCGGGTTCAAGTAGTCCGTCAAGGAGTTATTCCAGTTGTGCCGCTGTTGGCAATACAGCTCGTCCAAATCACAAACTAATCTAGTGGATGGAGCGCTCAAGTAGTGGTGCGATTTTCGAGCAATGCTTAATAACCGGCGCAATTTTGGTCATGGAAGCTCTACCTCTCACTTCCGTAGCAGCGAGGGTATTGCTTCAAGGGGCGCTCCCTCTTTATCGTAGTCGCTTCTTTGGAAGGGGGGGGGGGAGTAGGGGAGGCAAAAACTGTGGTTGTGAGAGAGTCAATAATGCAAAGCGCGCTGAAATTGGATGCTGTGCGAGCTGCGACCAACGCGCTGTTCACCAGCCTTAGTTAGTCACTCCAACTTTAACTTATAACTTTTGAAAATTATACATGCAACACTTCAATACTCTGGTAACAAACATGGGGCTACTAGTACCAATGTTACAAACCTAACGACGCCTAAAAATGTATCAAATGATACTCGCGATGAACAACAGAAGTACCTGAATTGTTGAAATGTGCCTCGGACTGAACTTGTTTTCCACATATCGCATAAGCATAGAAGACTTCCCTACAGCGCCTTCACCAAGCAATACCACCTGGAGAAGCTAAATTGTATGAGGCAGGAGCACCAATGCTTTTTTTTTCGAAACCTTGAACTGGAAGTCCTCCGAGGGTCCTGCTCCTTCCATCTATTGCATAAAGAGGAAAGTCTGAAGAAAAGGAGCTTGTGGAGAGCCAAAGCCGTCGAAAAATTACGTAAAACGCTAATGAACACATGGTATTGTAGGTACGATACCTATTACGCAACGACTACTACACAATTGGGACATTTATTTACAAAAACATGGTTTGGCATAACAAGTTATATGTTACAACTGTCCACACTGTGCGACTAAAATCGGAATTTTCGGCTTGTTGTTGGCACCCGTTTGAACATTTTCGATTTTGCGAACAGTCAACAACCCATCAAGAACTCGCCCTGAAACTTGACATGAGCTTTTCATAACAAACTCAAAGGTTACCTTCTCATGGGATCACGATTTGACAATAGAAAGAAAGAAATAATTCTGACGGATTTTGATCGAAACGACACGACCTCGTCTGACCAAAACAGACCGAGCAAAACAACAACAGGGTAAAAATTGATTCAACGCCTCTCATCGTTTAATTTGAGGGCGCAGAATGACTTCATGATCCTGTATTATGCTTTAAGCATTAAATTATTCTTTTCCCCTTATTCTGAATCCGTTCGGCAATCAATAGGTTGAGGTTGAGCTTTTATAACACGAAACACTACAATCAAAAAATAGCAAATGTTGACCATCAACAAAGTAGTATGTGATAGAGAGAACCCCGAAAAAAAATCCAAAGGATATCCACTGAGACTCACCAAACACAACATGCTTCTTGTCTAAAAAGTCCGTCTTCGCACACGTAATAAAAAATTGACATCCATTAGTATCAGTTCCCGCATTGGCCTGAAAAATAATTCAGTAGCCCACCTTAGTCAGCAACCTTAGACTGGTGTCAGAGTTGCGATCCGTCGTAGGTTTCGCAAGTTTCGCGCGATTCGCGTGATCACGAGTTTCGCGCGATTCGCGCGGATCGCAAAAATTGCAAGTGCCCCATTTGAACATTTGAAACACTGAATATGAAACAAGTGGAATCATGAGCAGTCGTCATTCAGCCATCACTATCAAGCAGAAGTGGCGGCAGGATTGGAGAACACCTTGCAGTATTGATCGGGCACTTGTGATTTCCGTGACCCGTCGCGTGAATCGCGCAAATCGCGAAAATCAGCGAAACCTGCGACGGATCGCGGACTCTGAGAACCAGCTTTGTGTGCATCTCAAAGGTAAGGCAGTCTAAAAATTACTAGCTTCGTAAGTAAATGATTCGAACTCCGGAAGTTATCATGCTTCCACTATTCCTTATTGCGGCGATGTCAGACTAGGTTAGAGCATTCGTCGGACAAAGTCCAACCAGGATGGCATTTTAAAGGGAGGGAGGGTGGACGAAGGGTCAGCATTGAACAGCGGGAGCCTTCTCGGAACTAGAAACGAACTCGCGCAGAAGAAAAGTTGTGGGTGAGCAAAGCGGAATAAAAGTTCAAAATACACAGCATTATTAGCTTTACTGCTTCACTGAGTGCCGCCCCACTGCGAAGCAAAAAATGACACAGGTGAGAAAATAACACAGTGAAAATCAATCCATAAAAAAGTAATATACCCAACTTAAACTTTTTGCGACTACGTGTACAATGACGTGTACCACAAGTCACCGTGCCTAGCTAACGCCTTTCAAAGGTTTCACCCCTCAGTGGGAGAGGTCGAATGTATGACGCATATCATAATGAAATAATTTGATTCCGTCGCATTAAATCGCACTTACAGCAGAAAAAAGACGTGACTAAAGTTCTTGTACTATGTCTAGTTGCAAAGATATGCAAAGGCATGGGCGATTAGTCGGCTTTTCGGGGATCAAAAATTCCCATGGGGGTGTTCCCAAGCCAGTTTTTGAATGCGGCTCGCCGGGACAGGAGCGAGGCGCAATGTGGTTCGGGGGGGGGGGGCAGTCGCCGCCGCGGTGCGTGCGGCAGCAGGAAATTCGTGAGCCAGGGGAATGTAGCCAATTCAGGGGTGGGAGTGAGGCAGTCACTTAACATGCGTGAAAAGCTGGAATGTTCGAGTTTACACTACTTCGACATAAGTCCGGCGATGGCCACCCCCGCCCGGCCGGGAACCGCGGCATTGGTCAGAGCAGCGATTTTCTTCGATTCCCAGCGCAAAAATTTTTCGTCGTGAGAATCCCGGTTTCATCTTTGATTATGAGTGGACTCAGAGTTCCAGCAGCGGAAAAAAGCTTCGCCGAGGAAAGCCGAAAGGTCACTCTCTGTCCTAGCGACCAACACCCACTGGGTTCCGCTTTTTTCAAAAAAGCTCAAATACTTGTTATAAAACTTCAATTTCGATAACGCGAGATAACATTGGCTCAAAACGTAGTGAGAACTTACCATGGAAAGGATTCCTGGGCCGCTATGTTCAAGAATAAAGTTTTCGTCTCGGAATTTCGCTCCGTAAATGCTCATCATACCAGTGCCGTCACCCTGAAATGTAAAGCTACACATGTAAGACAGAGCGCCACTTGAAATGGGGTCTATACCCCGACTTTTCAGCATACTAACATTGACGAAATCTCCTCCTTGTATCATGAAGTCTTTGATGACTCGATGAAATTGACTGTTCTTGTACCCAACAGGAACTCCATCTTTACGGAACTCTCCAGTGCAGAATTGTCGGAAATTCTCAGCTGTCCTAGGAGTGACATCAGCGAACAACTCCATCTATAAAATAAACAGGCTAACAACTAGCAATATATTGAAGATGGTAAATGTTTTACTGACCACTATTGTGCCAAGTGGTGCACCACCCGCCGTCATTTCCATAAATACAATGGGATTATCAGGATGTCGCAACTGTTCCGCATATTTATCGTAGTCGGACATCTTTTAAACAACGAATATTTGATATCTGCCAAACAGAAGGTGGTAATCAAAGTGAAATAGTCCACAAACTCCGGAGCGATTTTCTTCTGTAAAGATTGAGATTCCTGTGGGTGGCAAAACTATTGGCTTTAAGGCACTTATTTGTTGCGATCTCGAATCGTACAGATAAACTATCCAACACCAAAATCTCAAAATTTTATTTATCGCCACGACGAGAAGAGTGGAAATTTTCTTTACAGGGTAAGATGTCCAGAAAACGCAAATACATTCATTTCTGGGGCTGGCACCATTTTGCACTACTTTATTTCGACGGCCGTTTCCACTAAATTCGATGCAAGGATGGTGATTTACGCGATTCGCAGATGGATCGTAGACTTTGACACAAACCAAGACTTTCATAGAGAGATGACTTGGCCTGACGATGATGAATATAACAATCGCTTGGCAATAGCGCTGTTTACGTACAAATATCTTCTGCTCTTCTGATCTCTCCCTCTCAGAACCATGAAGCTTAAGACTAAGCTTTGAGGAGATGGGGACTCCGGGGCGGTAAAACACGCACCAAATAAGAAATTGAGGGTCTATTCCAGTTAGGGGGGCATCATGGTGCGGTGACTCCCAAAAAGCTACGGTAACTCTGAGCCAGGGGAGTGTAGGGAGTGTAGCCAGCCTAGGGGGTGGGGGTGAGGGCAGTCACTTGACATGCGTGAGAAGCTGGAATGTTCGAGTTTACATTAGCTCGCCGAGAAACTGCATCATGATGCCCCCCTAACTGGAATAGACCCGAAATTGAAATAAGACACATCACAGATTGAATGGCTTACTCACTTCGAAACCTTCCTCTCCACGGGTGTGGTTCACTAGGGCAGAGAGCGACGAGCGACTTTTTTCACCTGGGGAACCTTGGGTCCACTGATGATCGCGAACTATGAACTTATGAGAGGGTGGAGATGAGCAGAAAAAGACGCCAAAATAAGCGGTCAAGCATCAAAATAAAATATTACCTAACCAGGAGCGGTAGGTAACCGATTGAAGCCTAGGAGGCGGGCAGAGAACAGGGCAAGCAAGACCCCTTGGCCCTCAAACTTAAGTTTAGGCTACGACGAGCGATATGATTGGCAAATTTTCTTTACCTGAATTTTATAGTTCAACATATCTCCAACGACTGAACGAAAAATCTGTCCAGCAGTAGCGCGATGATCATTTACTTTTTGCGAATCGAGGGCATTCCTGGTGCGAATCGCTAAGGAATCGAGCAATCCAACGATTGCACCAGCGATTGACTTATGGTTACCAGCTCGAACTAGGTAGCAGCCAATCTTGATAAAAGCTTGAAACTAGGGTGTTAGGCTAGGTTTTGAGTGTGTGGTTGCCGTCGGACAAAAAGCCTTTGGTCAGGCCACACAACCTCCGAATTTCGCAATCTCGTGTTTTACTCCCCTATTTCGCCCGCGATAGGTGCTCGTGATTGGTTTACAAGGAGTAATTAAATTATTCGATCATTTCTATTACCTTGAACCTTACCTTCAGGGCGCCCCTGCAGATTTTCGCAGTAGTTTTCGATGCCGGATCAATGGGTAGAAAGACTGCATCGAAAACAAATACTTTCATATTACGGACCGTATTATTACCTCTATCAATATACTATATTACATCTATCAATTTAGATCAATCAAAGACGCCGATGTACAAAGATTACTGCCGCGGCACTGTAGTCCATTCGAATTTGAATGAAGCCAAACGGTGTCAGATATTGACAGAAATGTCGAATAATTTAATTACTCCTTGTAAACCAATCAACGAGTACCTATCGCGGGCGAAATAAAGGAGTAAAACGCGAGATTGCGAAATTCGGAAGTTGTGTGGCCTCACCAAAGGCTCTTTGTCCGACGGCAACCACACACTCACTCAAAACCTAGCCTAACACCCTAGTTTCAAACTTTATGCAAGATTCGCTGGTACCTAGTTCGATTCGCTGGTACCTAGTTCGAATCGCTGGTGCATCGTTCGATTCGCTCGATTCGCTAGCGATTTGTCAGCGATTCGCTCGATTCGCAAAGTATGACGTCGGCCGTACAGCGAGTGTCGCAGTCACAGAGTGTGGGTGTCGGTGTGATTCACGAAGACAGTTCTTCGCTTTCCGTACACAAAACTTTGTTTACGAAAAGCGTTGTGTTGAACTGATGTTCCCGCATCGATGTTATGATAGTAATCTCGCGTGCAAAAAAAAACCCGAAAAAATCGCTTTCTGGTCTTACGAACGCCCACCCTCCCATTCCCACCCAAACGGCGAGCATTGAAGGCGTCGTCAATGCAACATTTCATTTACTGGGCTTGAGGTAGGAAAAGTTGTTAAAGTTGGGTTGGCGGGGACCACGCGCAGGTGCCGGCCTTTTCTGTCTGATCCTCCACGAGCTAGGCTCAGCGCATTAACTTGTCTCTCGAGTCAACAAGTGGCAGTTTAAATCACGACGGAGTTGGAACTACCCTAAAATCCCATAGATAAGAGCGGTTTAATTTACCGGTGAAAAATGAATTGGAATGAAATTGAAATTGAATGCAGTCACCCCTCTAACTTGATGGATGGATAAATAAAAATCGGAGAAGAAGTTTAGAAGAAGCTCCGTCCCTCAACTCTAAACCCCGCCCACTTAATAAACAATTCATATAGAAAAATAGCGATTTTAACGGAATTTCTGCCGGAATCTCTCTAGAAATGCCGGAATTTGATCTCTGGATAGAACTTGAAGAGCCCATTCGATCAGTAAAATTCCATAGATAAGAGCGGTTTAATTTACCGGTAAAAAATGATTTTGAAAAAATATTTTTATTTTTATTTTATTTTTGAAAAAATATCTATGGACCGCTCTTATCTATGGGATTTTAGGGTACTTTTGTGTAGGAGAAGCACGATTGCGAGCGGCGGCGCCGCGCGTCGTACCCCCCCGACGTTGCTGAGCGCCTAGTAGCGAAATGTTCTAGAGTCATCTCTACTGCTAAAACTCGGGTCAATAAGACGGTATATGGAGCACATTGCGAGATCGGATCGTCCGGACGCGTAACCGGATAGTAATGTACGGCAAAAATCAAGGCAAAGTCTTGCACGCAATATACGCATCGAGCTGCTGTTGCGACGTTACGAGCGTTGTGTGGGAACGGATCCGGACTATGCATTGCGCTCTATTGAATTTCAACATGTTGAGCCATCGCATTATATTAGGTACCGGATATCTTAGTGTCGCTTTTCTGAGTTCAGGAAGTTTTGGGGCCGATTACTATGGAAAATCAATATCCCAGAAGGCAGTTTTTGCTCATTAATATTGCGAAATATGTTGCTTACCGTCTTCTATTGTTGGTTCACAATTTAACTTTCCCCCAATTTTTATACTTTCTTCTGAAAATTCCTGGGTCCAGTGTGCAAATTCGCATGTGTGTACCAAATGCATCAAAATTCTTGCTGAGAGCTGTAACCTCCGCCCACCAAACCAGCATTGCATTTGATGGAGGGAATACTACCATTTAAAATGCTCATCGGTTTTTCACAGTTTTCTTAAAAGACAGTAAAGTCTTTGAAGGGATGCCCGCAACCGTCGCCAAAAAGGTGGTCCTAGCTAAATCAGTCAAAACGGGGCTGCACCAGTCTTGTGCTGGAATGGTAGGACACCCTAGCAGTTACTGATCGATGGTGCACAGACGCTCTAACGAAGTTGATTGACCAAGAAATTCTAATAAATGTGCTCATCTGCTACTCACGTGTGCTCAAAAAGGGTGCGCTTTTGACCCCACGTGGGAAAAAAGATTCCGGGAAAAATTGTCCAGTTGAGCTGGTAAGTAATAAATTTTCCACCAAACAGTGCAGACCCTACTCTAACTAAATGTATACATATTTTGTCCAGGCCCAACTGTTTAGCAAGGTAGAGGGATGATTTGTCAGATGATGTCAAATTCGACCTACCTCTCTTTTTCGTCTCAAAAAATTCCTAACTTTAATCGTACGAGGTTTTCACTCATACTGGTAAATGGGAAAGGGCTAATGAGTCATTCGATGGATATGCCGTTTCACTCACTGGATTTTGAATTAAAATATTGGTGGTCCGAAACTCGCGCGGTGAAAAACACGGCACACAACTTTAGATAATCCGTTACCTATAAGAAGCTGCGCGGGATAAGCTGAATCTAGCATGATTGCGGGAGTGCCCAGCGGCAGTATTTAGGAACAGCCTATCCACATGACTTCAATCAGTGCGGCGAGGGGGTCACGTCAAATCCACAGGGAGCACGCATAGTCGGTCGGACGACAGCAACGATCGTAACTGTCGCACACCATAGGATGCGTATCGATCGTCGGACTTCCCTGAGTATTCGACGATTAGATGCAGTTAGACAGTCGGACAGTTGCGATCGTTGCTGTTCGTCCGACCGACTATACGTGCGCTCCCAGACACGCCTAATCTGACTTCGAGATTTGAACTGTAGGGCTGCGTTCATAATTCGCAACTAGGGATATTAGGATAGTAGTAGAGTAGGCGATTGCGGTGACAGGAATTGGAATGACGTATTCCATGTGAACTCGCTGGAGTAGTTAAGTAGATTGACAGCGACAATCAAGCGGAATAAGAGATCCGAATACACTTAAATCTGATTCTTATGTCAGTTGCACGTATCTACTCATACAACTTATCCTACTAATCGCAGATCCAGTATATGCTACTCCTCGCACATTTTCAATCGATAATTATTCTAATCTATGTTTAGCGCACCCTATCCTCTCTCCTACTATCCTAATCGAGTCTATCGGTAAGAGGGGGCATTGCGGCACACGGTCTGCTCTAATGCCAATTAGGCTCAACGAGTCCTTTAAAGTTGCGAGCTGCTATCAGCTTTCTCCTGTTTTTTCTTCAGCAGGTGTCTTGTGTAATGTATGTATTCTTGTGCTAGATGACATTAACGTTCTACGAAAAAGTAGATTATTCAAACGAAGACAGCAGGTCCGATAAGCCTTAGAGAGAGGGAGTGCTCCCCCACTTTCTTTCACGAATTTATGTGGGCCGCGGCGACGGCAAAACCGGCGAGTTCGCGATATACGAATGCTATATTAATCTTTGATAGTGCCCGCGAACTGTGTGGGTAAATTTGAAAACGCATCACCACCACAGTTCGCGGGCACTATCGACTCGTCCGCGCTCGCCGCGGCCGCGCCCCAAATCGTGAAGAAAGTGGGGGAGCCGGAGGGAGTCCTCCCGGGGAAAACCAAGATTGCTCACGGATCCGGGGCTCCTTCCCTTCTAAGGCTTAGTCCTGAACGTCTACAATAAAATAATGTGCTTTCCATGGTTTGAAATGCTCTAGATCGCTATGCCCCCCCCTTACTGGATGAGACCCTCCTAATCTACTACTATCCTAATCTCCCCGTCAATACATATCTTTTTCATTGTCGCGCACTATCCTATCTCCGGAGTCGCGAACTATGAACGCGGCCTAATGTATGCTATTCGCGATGGTGATCGTTTTATCGATCAGAAGTGGTAATAGTGTTTCTGCGAACATCAATCCATAATCATAAATCATAATCGCGAGTAGCATTGGAATACCAGATTGTTGGGGAGCCAGTGAATCTCGACACAATTGGCACACTCGAATCGATTATCTGGGGAAAACAGTTTACCACTGGTAAGTTATTCACAACAGCAAACAATGGGCGGACAGACCCAGTCTCACCTCTGTCCACAGAATGCGATAAAAAGGAGTGAATAACAGGGAGCCATGTAAATTGAACAAGAACAAGTCTCGTGGAAGTGCGGCGATTAACTGAGCTCAACGGTCGAGACATCGAGAAGGTTAAGTCGGGCTCTTAACTTCGCAAATTATGGAGCACCCCTTTGGTGTCGTGTCAAATATAACATTTCAGAATGAACATCCAACACAACGATTCTGGGTTATGTGTACGACGCGACCTACACTCTTTTCGCCTTTGCCTGTTGTACTCGCCGCTATATCTACTCGGGAAAAAACGTTTGCTAAGAAATTCAGTGATAACAAAAGCGATAAACAATATCAACGTCAAAAACGCTATCGTAGCAGCTGAGCAGAAAAGCAGGAGCGTTGGAGTTTTTCGAAAATGAGACGTCCAACAAATCCTTGACCGCAGAGCTCGCGCGGCGAACCTCCCGCGACTCACCGCTCGGTTCAGGACGAGTTTTCTGCATGTCGATACTCGCTCGCAAGTCGTATTCTGGCGTGTTGTTTGTTTTTAATTATGTTTTCCTGTTTCGTTCGTGCTGGCTCCCAAATTTCGCTCAGTGTCAGTGTGCGTTCGTGTTGCATCTCGTGAACGCCTTCATTGATTACCCATTTATGCCGTTGTTTGACGGACGTGTTTCCTATCTACAGTAGAACGTGGGATTGATGTCGTGTGAACGCTTATCGGAACATTTTTTTTATAACGAGATTTTCATCCATTCTTGGATGTTGCTGTTTGAGTTTGCGAAGCTTATTACCTAACCAACTTGATAACTGCTCTGTCTTCCTTATAAGTGGTTCTCTTTCCATTCCTGCAAAATGATTAGTCGTGATTTCGCCATCACCGTTTTTTTAAGGGTACAACATGAGCGGTATACCCGTTGATGCCGACGGACTTATCGAGGTACGTTTTCAATTCCTAGTCAATTTCGCAACCAATTCTGTTGAAAGTACATACATTTTGATGTGAACGTATTAGCAGTCCATATGAGTTTTAACTTGCGCTGTAAACTTTCTTTCCTGAACATTCACAATGGAACTTATCAGTGATAGGTTATTCAACATTGAGCTGAAATTTCTAAACATTTTGATAGCTCACGCAAAAATTACTCGTTGCTGGATTATGGTCATGTTTAGGGCAACTATGAACAAGTTGTGTCCAGCTTTGATGAAATGGATTTGAAGCAGATGCTTCTGAGAGGCATTTATGCATTCGGTTTTGAAAAACCGTCAGCTATCCAGCAGCGTGCCATCGTGCCTTGCACCACTGGTTGGTTATTTCTGAACATTTGATTTCAATCGTATAATTTATTTGTACCATCAAATTCCGTAATTTGACTGTACTCTTTCCTAGGTCGTGACGTCATTGCACAGGCTCAGTCTGGTACAGGAAAAACTGCAACTTTCTCTATTTCCATTCTGCAGCGCATAGATGAAAATGAACCCAGTGTTCAGGCACTTGTCATGGCTCCAACTCGTGAATTGGCTCAGCAGGTACAAAGAAACTCTCCAGTTACGCACATCATTGCGAATGTCGTGCCCCCCAGGCTGGTGTCAGAGTCCGCGATCCGTCGCAGGTTTCGCTGATTTTCGCGATTTTCGCGATTTGCGCGATTTGCGCGATTCACGCGACGGATCGCAAAAATTGCAAGTGTGTGAACATTTGAAACACTGAATATGAAACAAGTGGAATCATGAGCAGTCGTCATTCAGCCATCACTATCAAGCAGAAGTGGCGGCAGGATTGGAGAACACCTTGCAGTATTGATCGGGCACTTGTGATTTCCGTGACCCGTCGCGTGAATCGCGCAAATCGCGAAAATCAGCGAAACCTGCGACGGATCGCGGACTCTGACACCAGCCTTACGGCTTTCATCTCTTTCTCCGAAGAAATGAGTTACCTGTTCAGAATAAATGTTGAAGTGTGGTTCACTAAGGCAGAAAGCGAATTTTCCGCTTTTCCCCACGCGAAATATTTTTTGCGGCAAGAACCGCAGGTCCATCCATGGTCAGCGGTGAACAAGCGGAAATCTCGCCTTTTGTCCAGTGTGCCATACCCTTCCCTTAATGCTGTTCTCTTATCGCCTTAGCAGCTCTGCTTTTTGTTTCAGAGTCGCCTTAAAAAAATTGAGATCTAAAAACAGCTCTTGGTGCTACTAACGAAATGGTTCAAATCAATAATTTGCTGAGGTATTAACTTAGTTTTTTGTAGATCCAAAAAGTTATGTGTGCTCTCGGAGACTACATGAACATCAAAGTACACGCCTGCATTGGAGGAACAAGTATTCGCGATGATCAGCGCAAATTGGAAAGTGGTGTACACGTTGTTGTGGGAACACCTGGTCGAGTGAACGATATGATTAATCGCAGTGTGCTGCGTGAGTCTTTATATGAATTTGAACGTTCATCTTTCCACATGGTGCTTTTTTCGTATAGGGCGCCCTGGCTCCTCCATTTTCTTCACGATTTGGAGCGCGGCCGAGTCGATAGTGCCCGCGAACTGTGCTGATGGAGTGTTTTCAAACCTACCCGCACAGTTCGCGGGCACCACCAACTCTTCCGCGGTCGCGCCCAAACCGTGAAGAAAGTGGAGGAGCCGGGCGCTCTCATAGTCGGTCGTCCGGTCGTATTGATGATGCCGATACCAACTATGAATGCGCCCATACTGGCGTTTTCAAAATCCCACTCATCTCTATATGAGGCAAGAGTAATAACCCTCTTCCGCAGTTTTCATAACAAAGTAATGTTGCCGTTTGCCTTCAGAAACGAGTCGTATAAAAATGTTTGTGTTGGACGAAGCTGATGAGATGCTTTCGCGTGGTTTCAAGGATCAAATTTACGAAGTGTTCAAAACTTTACCACAAGAGGTTCAGGTTCGTAATATGCTCTTGTATTTTTGCATATAATACGATTTGGTGTACTTATGGGAAGATGTTATGAGAATCTTCCCTCAGGTTGTGCTGCTTTCGGCTACTATGCCTTCCGATGTACTCGATGTAACTAACCGTTTTATGAGGAATCCGATCCGTATTCTTGTGAAGAAGGAAGAACTTACCCTTGAGGGTATTCGCCAGTTCTACATAAACGTCCAAAAAGATGTAAAGTCATCCTGCTCTTACCCAACTGTGATTTACCACTAACTTTTTTTTTCAGGAATACAAGTTTGAAACTCTCTGCGATCTTTATGATGCTGTTAATGTGACGCAAGCTGTGATCTTCTGCAACACTAGGAGAAAGGCATAAGAGCAGACCGGCACAACAACAGCAATTGAATTGTTGTAATGTATGCTTTCAGGTGGAACAGCTCACTGAACAAATGACCAAGAAACAGTTTACCGTATCCAGCTTGCACGGAGACATGGAACAGCAAGACAGAGATGTCATCATGCGTGAATTCCGATCTGGATCCTCACGTGTTCTCATCACAACTGATTTACTCGCTCGTGGTATTGATGTTCAGCAGGTACATATTCCGTGTCTATATAGAAGAAATTTCGATTCGAATTTCTGGAAATTCAGGTATCTCTGGTCATAAATTATGACCTGCCGTCAAACCGAGAAAACTACATTCATCGTATTGGTCGTTCGGGACGTTTCGGAAGGAAAGGAGTTGCCATCAATTTCATCACCGATAATGATGCACGTCAGCTGAAAGATATTGAGACCTTCTATAATACTGTCATTGAAGAAATGCCCGCTGCAATCACCGATCTTCTTTGAGTATTAGATTTCTGTCATGGTCTTCTTTTATTCTTCTTCTTCTTCTTCTGTATCATCTGGAATTCCTCGTGCTGTTTTGTTGTTTTTCCTTGGCTCGATATTGTTTTCTTAGTTGTTGATTTTAATTCGAAAGCGTTTAAAGTTTATGCGTTGCATTAAATAGTTGCAGCTTGAAGCGGAGAATTCGAAAACGGAACCCGCTAGATCTATTCGCAGCTTTCAGACAAACTTTCATTGAATGGGGAAGTCATTTGTTGAAAACTTTTCTCATACAATTCACTAAATCAGTTTAGCGAGCCGAGTGACAAGTGCGCAAGTACGGTGAAAGAGGAAAATGTGTTTTTCGTTACGTGAATAAACTATATAAGGGAGATAATGTGTGGTGCATACGAAGTAGTGATTTTCCTTGTCGTTGCTAACAATCAGTCGGTGACCATTTTGTACAGAGCAAGGTGGAAACCATGAAATTTTTAAATGTTTAGAGGTCAGCATTCAATACAAAACGAGTGACTGATCGAACTGCTGGGGATGCCTTCGTGATTGTGTGCTTCACGACAGGTATTACTGTATTGGGTGTACAACAGGCATTAGTAATCTGAAGTTGGTCGATGCTATAGTGGTTTTGTCGCCATATTACACTTCATACCAAGGCAGAGAGTTTGAAAGTCACCACCTGTCTCCGGAAACTCTCGAACTGATACGCCAAGCGTGGAGCCGCACGAGCTGCAGGCAATCACCGACTCACGTCCGAGCTTGCGAAGCTATGCAGAGAGGCGATAAAGGAAGATCTCAAGGAGCGAAGAGCAGCAGTATTAGCTGAAGCAGCAGAGGCTGGGAGGAGCATCCGCAATGCCCGCCGAAGCTTTGCCAGCTACAAGACCAAGATGACCTGCCTCCGACGTCCGGATGGAACAGTTACTGCATCCCGAAGGGCAATGGAGAAAGTCATCCACGACTTCTACTCGGATCTCTTCGATAGCCATGTCCATCTGCCTACTTATCAACCGCAAGAGGATGGATACGTCGTTCCCTCAGTTCTCTCTTCCAAAATCCTACATGCCATCGAGTCGGTGAAGAGTTGTACAGCACCCGGTCTCGGCAGCGTTAAAATGGAACACCTGAATAACGCACCGGCAATTATCAAAATTCTGGCTCGAC
>MU869001.1:24176-40490 GCA_036418205.1 Ostertagia ostertagi | reverse complement strand
TTGACCGGAAATTTATAGCTCGAGTCACGGCAGCGATAGCGCCATGGTTCTTACATATGTTATAGGGGGTGGGATGGGGACACAAGTGGTATGTGATAGGAACTGATAACGACTGATAATAGCTGATAAGAGGGGCTAGAAAGCGAGCATCGCCAATTTCGTTTTGTCGTTCATATTGGTACTAGAGCGTCTATACTTACAAGTGTTATGTGGGGTGGTCCCGGGACATTGGTGGTACATGAATGAAAGCGATAGCAACTGATAAGGGCTGATAAAACACGAGTAAGTGCTGAGCCCATACACGAAATAAGATAATAGGTTTATTGGATAATGAACGAAAGGCACAGAACTGGAACACTGGATATAGCGAAGTTATCGCCCGAGCGTTTAAGTAGTAGATGGTGACTACGCTCGAGGCAGGAAAGCGATGAGTGGCTATCTAGGGCAGGATGGTCATGGACGATGGTACTGGCGGCACTGTCCGGACGGATGACGCGACCTCGCGGCTTCCCCGCGGGTATCTCGACTGCCCTCGCCTTGTTGCCATTTCCTCGGGTCGTCGCGTTATCTCCGTCGCTCATCTTCTGCCGTCCAGCCTGGAAAGCATCTCATGCTGATTTAGCGTACCGTATCCTTCACACCTCCCTCAACCACAAAAAGTCCGTCCCGGACTTTAAGAGTAAACTTAACTGAAGTGGTGGCTGGAGGCGATGAAGGTTTGGTCCCGTGCGGCTACTGGTTGTCGAGGTTGTGTGGCGTTGCTTCGTGCCGCTCGTGAAGGTTCCGCCATGAAGATAAAATAACAAAGGGAGCGGTAGGGAAGCAGCAAGCGAAATTCAAAATCAGAGATAGTAATGGCTGAAAAAGCGAAATGTAGAGGCGAGCGAAAAATAGTTGAAAGATGCATCTGATTATGTGAAAAGAAAGGAGAAAAAAATAAAACTGCCCTGTTCAGCTGCTCGGAAAGAGCTGATTCAGTTGCGAAGCCGGCACGACCGCTTGTATGCTCTCAGCCCAACGAACGACTGTACCCCAATGCGGAAGCGGCCTGAGCGATTACACTTGGCCTAAAATAAATTGCCCGTGGCGGCATCTTGTGATGGCCACGTTTAGGCGAAGACGGTTGTCGACAAAGGTCGACGCCGTCCCTTCCATTCCCGTACGCGTCGTCAAGAGTATGACCGCGTCCATTTCGCGCCCCTGGATTGAGTCTACTGTAGCGATTTCAATGTGGCGCTCAGCGGCGTAATCCTGCAAAAGGCGGTACTGTTCGCGGTAGAATGTAATTACGCAAATCTGCTGCGGCGTGAGGTTAGCGGCGTGCAAAAGGTAGGAAATTAAAGAAATGCAAGCGTGAGCTTCGTCCTCGTTCAAGTAGGAACGCGTAGGCGCCCTAACGGAAGAGCCTTGCACATCGACGAGAGCGAACGGCACTTGCGGGTTAGGGAAGTGGATCTTATCTTGTAGCATACGCCTATCATGCGCTCTGGTCCCGCTAATTAAGGTACCGTTATAAGATAAGATGTTAGGCAGCGCATTGAGGGCGGGGTGCGCTCTAAACGTGGTAACCAGCGTCGCACGAGGTATCAGGGGCGACTGGGACAGGACTTCCATAACGCTGCGTGCTCCAAATAAGGCTGGGTTAGCGGAGCTCGGACATTTAGTATGCGGCTGCATCTGATTAACATCGCCGACGTAGAGCTGCGAGGCGTCCGGAAAGAGCGTCGTGAGGCAGGCAAATATAGGTTCGGGTACTTGGGAGGCCTCGTCAATAATGATTATTTTGCGGTTGCCGAGGTGGGTCCTAAAAATGCCGCCTGTGCTCGTAGTGTTAAGCAGGGATGCTGTGGTCAGAAGCAAAACATCCGGCGGTCGTACCTTGAACATCAGCGTGACCATCTTCTTAACGCACTCTGAGACTTCCTTTCCGCGAGGATGTACTCCTCGATCTCTTTTTCAGACATGTGCATCGACCGCTCGGGATTCCTAGCGTATTGCTCATACAGGGTGCGGCCTCTGCTGAAACGCGAGCACAGCATGCGTTCTGATAAGCTAATGCCGAATTGAATTGGCTACCCAGGGATTTGAGTATCTCATGGATGTCCGCGGGGGTAGCCGGGGCGTCATCGAGGACAGGATTTAGTATCTCATGGATGTCCGCGGGGGTAGCCGGGGCGTCATCGAGGAACGCCGTCTCTGAAATGTATCTCAGAAGGCGCACCTCGAGGAAATCCTGCAAGGTCAACATCGTGTTTGGTGAACTGTGCGGCCCCGTTGGTTCGTGGTAGTAGTGACTATTATAAGGTCCACCACGCGCTTCACATAATGAGCAGCAATGATAGCAGCCAAAAGTGTTTTCCCGGTGCCAAAGGCGGCGTTGATACTGGAAATGGGATGAGCTGCCATTGCGAGTGCAAACGCGGCACGTTGGTCGGCTGTAAGAGTGATTGTCTGATGGTTTTGTCGGTAGGTATCCGGGAGAGAAAGAGGATTCGCGGACGGCCGTCGGTGTCGCACGGGTGGCGGAGGGGGAGGTGCGTTCAGAGCCCTTGCGGTACACCGTATCCAGGATACGGTGTCCCGTTGTACCCGGTTGCACCCGTTCTACGATGTGAAGCAATCGCGAAACGGCTTCATTCGCCGCATTAGCAGATTTTGTGAGTTTGCCGAGGTACTTAAAAGAGTAGAGTTTCGTGTGATGAGGGAAACAAAAAGTTTGGAATTTTTTTAACCATTTCTTGCAAAAAAGCTTATTTTTTATGATGCTGGATATCGAGAAGCTATGTACATATGTTGCTCGCCGTATTCTGCGCTTGATTTTGCATATAATTGCGAGTTTGCGAGTTTGGGACAGTTGTCTATCGGCCGCGCTCAATCAAAAATAAAAAAAAAATTCCAGTACCTTTCGACCGCTACTGTATCCGTACACTTGCGAGGACCAGGCAGTGTGTAGTTTTTTTAATACTTTGAGAAGATCTTATATTAGTAAACTGTTGAGGTAGTAAGCTTCCTTGAAGAGCATGAGACTTATCTTAGATCTGACCCTGTACGTTGGCCTTCATCATGAAACACTGAAGTGTTTGAGGAGATCCTTTGGACCCACAAATTAGTAATTCCTTCGTTATATGTTTGAAGTAATAGAAGTAAGCGAGATAAAACGAGGTAAGTATGAGGAGGTCAACTCCGAAAGACGGGTAACTCTGGCTTCTTTTTGTAGTTTCCTCATTTTCTCAGACCTTAAAACAAGCCCCGGGATTTGAGGATGCGTGTACTAGCACTTCTTAATTGATGACTTCAGCTGGGAATGAAAATCAAGGTCTCAACATACATTAACGTCGGATGTGGTACGACGACCAAATCACGCGAGAGAGCACATCGTTCGAGAAAACACGCTGATCTCTATATCAAATGCGTGTGGGAAGCTTTCAGGGGAGTTCGAGTTGCTGGTTCGTAATGGACTCGGGCATTTCGGGCATTCGGGCGCTGGCATGATCTGTAAAGGAATGGACCCCTCAATTTCGCTCCTTTCTTCCTACTAGTCGGGCTAACACCGGGGTTTGCCTGTGAGGCGCGTCGGTGAAGTGAGGTTACCGATTGAAAGCAAAAGCACGAACCGAGGAATAATGTAGAAAAAGGCACATGATTAGTAAAAATACTGTAATAACAAAAGTAGAAGGGATTATATAGTACTAACACTTCTCTCTGGGAAAATAGCTTTACGCCATCCATTTGCACATTCATGGTAGAGTAAATAGTTGAGTGAGGGTTTCCCACATTACTCCGATCGTTTAACAGTGATTGTCGCAGTAGAGTTTCCTTTTCGATAGCTTCACAGTAAAAGGTGAAAGCACCTCCTTAATTTAATCGTACTCCTTACTTCTCTTAATACTAGCATAGAAATGTGTTCTAAAGCGGAAAAGCGTCACAATTCTTCGATTTACGCGAATGTGGCTAGAATTACGGGAAACTCTACGGATTACTCTTTTACGGAGGAATACCTTTTTGATTTAACGCAAAGTGAACCGTCTTATGGGTTTCATTCACAATTATCAACTTGTTTGTCGGATCACTTCGAGTTTAGATAAATTTTCAGCATATTTTAGCATGGCAACCCTACAAAGTAAGAGGGATGATCATTGAGTTTAGGCTCTCAATCGTCTAATCTTCTGTAGTTGATTTCCCGAATTGCGCTTGCTGGTCAATCCTTTTCGGATGTCCCTCGCCATCACCTCCATTCGGAATCTTACAAGGGAGGTCTTTTATGGCCAGATGCGCTTTTTCAAAACGGTTTTGTACATATTGTCGGGACGCATGTGAGGACCACAAAACCATGTTTCGTTTTTCGCTGAACTGTTTCAGTAATACCAAAAAAGTGGTGAATAATACTCTTAAAGCAACAGTCCAGGCAGGGTTTCAACTACTTGGTCATTAGGCGGTCAAAACATGCCCCAGCCCAACTAAAGTTTATAGGAAATGTCTTTAATTTCAAAACCTACCTCTAAAATGCGCTGGAAGGGGTCGAAGTCCTCTTGGAGGGGGCGGATCACCCATACCGAGGCGGATCGCTCAACATACGCTGTGCAGAGCGCGTGCTCGACTAGCGGTCGTTGCGGGACCGCCGCGCTGTATGAGGTCGATTCTATAAGAACGCAATTGAAGCGCTTCAATTTCGATTGCTGGCAAATAGTTATGTATTTGCAAGCATGCATGGCTATTTGCCAGCAGTTGCAATTGGAGCGCATGTACTACGGGCAGGTTCGGACAACTCGTCCAACACACGTCTCCCTAAACGGCAGGGGGAGTCCCTGTCTAAGCCCTGCCCGACGTTTTTTTCTACTTTTTCTTTCTCCATTGACCAACTTCTCACCTGCAACGTCATTATAGGTGGTCCTTACCCGCGAATTCGTTCCTGGATTGTTGCTTTAAACAGTACCTTATGCTTCTTTTTGGTACTGCTATAACCGTTCAGCGAAAATGAAACATGGTTTTGCGTTCCCTACATGCGTCCCTACAATATGCACAAAACCGTTTTGAAAAAGCGCACCTTGCCCTGAAAGACCTCCCTTGTTAGTGGTGTTTTACTGCGATATCGATACCACATATACTGGTTGAAGAACAATTTCATTAGATAGTTCGCAATCTAATGCAGGACTTTCTGGTGTTCGGCGGTAGAGCTTTTTTATGTATTAGGTACCGGATATCTTAGTGTCGTTTTTTCACCACGAGTTTCGGACCACCAATATTTTAATTCAGAATCCGGGGAGTGAAACAGCATATTCATCGAATGACTCATTAGCACTTTCCCACCAGTATGAGTGGAAACCTCGTACGATTAAAGCTAGGAATTTTTTGAGTCGAAAAAGAGAGGTAGGTCGGTTTTGACATCATCTGACAAATCATCCCTCTCACTTGCTAAAAGTTAGGCCTGGACAAAAGAAGTGTGCAATTAGTTAGAGTAGGGCCTGCACTGTATCACCTGTATCACCTGTCGTCCCGTTGATCATCGAATTGCTCGAGCGGGCGCCAGCAACGTCTCCATTCGTCCCTGTCGCGTGCAAGAGTTGTCCAGTGGACCCTCCTCGCTCGAGGGACACGAAGTCCTTCATTCCTTTCGTTCAGAGCTTTCGTGAAGAAGTCTGACCATCGGGCCGGCGGTCGTCCAGGTGTTCGTTTGACGTCCCGAGGGATCCAGTCGGTAACCGCTCTGGTCCAACGGTCATCGCAAAATCGCATGACGTGTCCGGCCCACCTTATCTTCGATTCCTTGGCGAAAACGGCAGCGTCCCTGATCTTCGATCGTTGGCGTAGTTCGGCACTCCGGATTCCCCTCTGCACTTGCGTGTATAGGGTTACTCCTAGCATCGTCCTCTCGACAGCGCGTTGGATAACGCTGACCGCATGCTCGTCCTGCCTGCGCAGAGTCCAAGTCTCTGAGGCGTAGGTTAGGGCAGGAAGGACAGCGGAATCGAAGAGGTGGGCACGGAGCCGGATGTTCTTCGTCTTCTTCACTACTCCCTCGATGTTCTTATACGCTCCCCAAGCCGCTCGTTTCCTGCCTGCACTGTATGGTGTAAAAATTATAACTTACCAGCTCAACTGGACGATTTTTCCGGAGTCTTTTTTGCCACATAGGGTCAAAAACGCACCCTTTTTGAGCACACGTGAGTAGCAGATGAGCACATTTATTAGAATTTCTTGTGCAATCAACTTCGTTAAAGCGTTTGTGCATCATCGATCAGTCACTGCTAAGGGTGTCCTACCATTTCAGCACAAGACTGGTGCAGCCCCGTCTCGACTGATTTAACTAGGGCCACCTTTTTGACGACGATTGCGGGCATCACTTCAAAGACTTCACTGTCTTTTGAGAAAACTGTGAAAAACCGATGAGCATTTCTAAATGGTAGTATTCCCTCCAACAAATGCAATGTTGGTTTGGTGGGCGGAAGTTGTAGCTCTCAGCAAGAAAATTTTTATACACACATGCGAATTTGCACACTGGACCCAGGAATTTTCAAAAAAGTATAAAAATTGGGGAAAGTTAAATTGTGAACCAACAATAGAAAACAATAAGCAACATATTTCGCAGTATTAATGAGCAAAAAGGACTTTTCTGAGATATTGATTTTCCATAGTAATCGGCCCCAAAACTTCCTGAACTCAGAAAAGCGACACTAAGATATCCGGTACCTAATATTTATGAGCTTTTAGTTACTAGCAGATCCGATCTGCAACGATTATGCTTCTAGTTGATTTTTTTTTTCTAATTTTAGTGGTACTGTTAACGCCTCTCAAGGCGCGTTCTGACGACAGATTCCCTCTTCGAAAACGTATACAGTTAGTAACATGTTTAGTGAACTTTCTAGGGCATATTTATCTGTTACTTGATACCAACTAGCACATATATCTATTAAAGAAACAAGTCCCTACCACCTTTGTGAGAATGGAGTAAGCTGGTCCGGGATTCGGTGCTAAAAACGTAGACGTGCTTTGCTGGCGGAGGCAGCGATTCATTCTAAATCAAAAACATCGTCATCATGTCATAAGAACTAAAATTTCACTTTACTGAACTTTGCCATTTTTGGGAATGACCTATTAGTGCCCCGAATAATTTTTCCTTACCATGTCGCCGCCTGTCTTCAGTGGTGAGGAAGTGGGTCGGAGGATATGTTCATATTGTGAAGGCTTTTTTGATTATTAAGAGCGGAATTATAACTGTGAAAGGGGGGGGAAATAAAAGTGATTTTCAAAGTCAGAATGTAGACCACTTAGAGTAAAAATGAAATGAGGTTCTGCAGGGGGGGAGGGAAGAGTGGCAGGGTGGGCAGAGTTTTCTTCATTATTTTATGCCGGATGAGCTTTCCTAAGTTTTTCTGTTCTACTTCTAGAAAACCATTCGTTGATATGTAATACAGTTGGCATAACATCTTATCAACACCACCGGAACGCAACCACAAATTTTTCTTTCCTTTCACTTCCTCATAAAGCTTGCAGCGGGTGGAAGCGCGCATGGAACTGAGCTCCTAGCCATACTGTTAGTTTTCAAAGTCTCACTGAATGCTCCTCAAAGTATGGAGTGGCAGTACTTGATCTATCAGTCGTGGGAGAAGGCAAGGAAAAGTGCCAAGATTTTTGAGAACTCACGCGCTCCTTCAACGGATAGGGTTTGCGCTCCTCTTCTCTGTGGACTCTCATTGGTCAGCGTTGCTCTGGCAAATACAATAAAGTGAACTAATAAGATGGGACTAACCAGTAAGACTCCCGTGGGCGCAGAGCGCAAACCACGCCCACATGATTAGGGCGTTGTGCAATTTTGGGTTCTGGAGCGCTCTTTCTACCTTCCTTCTTCACATGAGGATCAATTGTCGCATACTTCCATTTCTGGTACAGTGATACATAACTAGTCAGTCGCTTAGTAGGCATTTCAGAACTTGTCCCTCCCATTACACCTTGCACATCGTTTTTCACCATAAGGGTGAATACGAGCTACGTATTTCACTTCAAGTTATCATCACTAAGGATAATAAATGAAGGATGAATCAAGGTGATAATTTCTTTTTTGGATACGCCACGCCACTCTACATTCATCCAAATTTAACTTGCGTTTTGAATGCAGTTTACTACTATATTAGGTTGGAAAGAAAGTTCTGCAACACTCTTTCTAAAATTTTCTTTTTTTCTGAAAAAATTCATAGGTAACATTTATGACTACAAATGGTAGAGCATTCTCAAGGCTTCAATCCACGAGGTGGATATAAGTGCTGCAGTCAGTAGTTATCCAAGAAAATTCAAAAAATCTCGACCACTAGCAAATCCGTACTCCGAGTCACTGTCTAGTACAAATGTCTACAAAACCATGGATTCGTGTCAACGACTGACACTATCTGCAATAGCTTCTAATGGCATGCCGTTCAGCGATACAGCGTGTTTCACCTTTACCAGCGCTTCCGATCTTTTGATATTTTTATAAGAAGCCAGCAGCATCCATCACACTCCATTACAGGTAGGGCTCTTACAGAAGCTCCACTACAATTCTTCGTTATGGGCACCATTGTGTAGGCTAGAGGCCTAGGCTGTGGAACTCCAGAAGCTGGCCGAGGCAGCTCGTCAAGGAGCCCTCGTACCGCGACAATATTCATTTCTTTCATGACATTGCGAATCACCATGATCCGAAATGAGCCCGGTAAGAAATTCTGGAGTTGCGGCAAGATTTTCTTTCCTCTCTTAGCGTAATCCCCTGGTCGAGCTGTAAATGAGTGCTACCTATCCTGGACCTTTAATCATCATCTTGATAACGAAATAATTAGACGATCAACTCCAACTCGAAAGTGAGGTCGCCTCCTTTCTCGACCCGCACTCCGCTGGGTTTTGGCAAAGGAGCATCAAGAAATTTTCTGAGCGTTGAGACAAGTGGTGGACACTCATGGTAGATATAAGACCGGTCAGGAGTTGTAACCAAAAAAGATAAAATTAAAATCAAAAATTTGAAAAAGTGTTGCAGGACTTTCTTTCCAACCTAATATTAGTCCTCTTGAGGGCCAGGCGATGAACTTCTTATGCTGTAATTCAACTCTGATACCAACCAACGAATCCTGGATAGATAGAAAGCTTATCTGAACTGGATGGGAACCAATCCGGGCATTTCGAGTGATCCGATAGTGTTATAGAATGCCCTCACTGCATATAAGGACACTTCATATTGTCAATTAGAAACAGCATACATATAAGAGATTTATTGAATGAATAGGAAAGGTCACCCTTTGTCTACGTTCGTTCTTACAGATGAAACTACTATTTTATTATCCAGGGGGCACAGTGACGTGAATTGTGTGCTGACTGTTTTAGTGCCTTGAACTGTACTGACTTACGTTTGGGTATTAGGTGTTGTATTATGAAGCCTTTGGCGCGTGTCTGCTTTTGGTGCTTCATTTGCCACCTGTTGTAGGGTGTTTGACTGAAGACGCTTGGTGCTTGGGTTGTTGTTCCTTAAGTTATTTGCGTACTACTGAAGCCTAATTGGAGTTAGGAGTCTCGGAGGGTGCTGGAAGCGAAGACTGCTTGGAAACCGGTGGGAGCGTCATTTACATCCTCAGAAGTGGGTGGTACTTATACCAGTACAAGTGAGCTGTCTAGTTTCAATGGATGGTTAGAATGGATTGTCCGCATGGTACGCAGTAATAGTAACTTTCTTCGGTTCCGACGAAGTGGCACGGCGCTTCAAGAGGCCCGAAATTTATCATGTCCGGTCGTCATGGCAGCGGGGTTGACCCTCCGATCATGCACATAGTTAGTGATATCTGCCACGACAGTAATTCCGCCATTACATCACTGCAGTGATAAAGGCTGTGGAACGAGCGTGATATCGTGTGGGGTTGCGGTACATCATATGCTAGCGATTCTTACAACTCTCCCACCAAAAGGCATTACCCTTTACCCATTCCTATGAAAGCGTTGCGTGAGGATATAATGTGATAGCAGCTAGTAGCAAAAATAATAGCAAAAAGTGTGAAAAAGGCAACACTGAGCCGACTCGGCGAACTGCAAAACGCAAAGCACGTCTATGTAATGATTTCCTTCCGACTTCCTCCGTGTCTATTGGAGTGTCCTGGGCGTAGACGATTAAAGGACGATTCACAATAAGAGCGGAGTCTAAAAAGGGGACATGGCCTAGTTGGGGGACAGGCGGGGCCCTCTGAGGGTGCTGACCGACGCGCAATTGGCAGCGAAAGATTTGACCTCGGCGCTCTAGCATGGCTCAATCTTGGCGCGGTTGGCCGGTGCACGCCCACCGACATCTGATCACTCGCCGCAGGTCTATACGTGGCGAGTGATTAGATAGCAGAGAGAGCGTAGTGTTGAAGAGGGCACAGCGATGAGAGTCGCATCAATGCGCAAATCAACGGGCAAGGAAGGGGTCCCATTTCTCGGGTTCTGGGCCGTTTCTCATTTTTCTTCTTTCGTGCTTCACTGACCTCTCTAACTTAGTTTAAAATGGGTTGCTTCTTCAGCGTTAAAGGAATCTTGCGCGGAAAATTCTTGCACTCTTTCCTAACATGATATGTCAGTTGTGATCACTGGAAATAGCACACAAATTTCACGCATGAAGATTCGGTTTCTGAAGGAGAGAAACAAACGTACAAAAACTTACACGTTATGGACTCAGGTCGGAGGATGTTCCAGGATGGCCAGAGGCCAGGGCGTGAGAAGTGCAAATGCGAACGAAGACCGTGCGTAGTCTGGCCTGTCATAAAGAAGTTATTGTTTACCAGGCGACGCAATGAGAGAATCGGGTTAAAGCGCGCGATTTCGGAGAGTGGAGACAAATCGATCGATGGAATAGGATGGAGTAGAAGTGTAAGATGTGAATGCAACGAAGCAGAAGGCCAGAAAGAGCTTCTAGTGAATGCACTCCAAGAACCAAGTTTGAGCATCCCCGTCGCCAGCATTCGTGAAAGACGTCCGTGGGCAATTCGAACGCGTAGCAGCCTTTTCGAGTTTTCGAATTTCTAATCAAAACGAAAGCAATACTTCAGTTCTTTTCACTATTATCGTGGATAATGAGTCTCAAGCCAGTGATTTATGGCTGAAATAGAATCATGATTTTTCCGCGCAAGATTCCTTTAACTTCCTTTCAAGGGACTGTACGACATATCTAATCAAACATCCAGACACAGTCTGTGAAACTAACATCGAGTTACGATTAGGGCCGAAGTATACCAACGCTTAGCAATACCAAATACAAGAATACGCCTGGTGTGGAGAGGCCCTGTGTCCTTCAGGGCCTGCATTGCGATAGTGGGAAGGTGGGTGGCCCGTTTGAAAGTGGAAGAGCAGCAACCGGTAGGCAGCAGCTAATTTTAGCACAAGGGTAAGCGTCACTAGTCGTTAGGCACGTTTCAGTTGTGAGAAAGAAAGGGAGAATTATGCTGGATGAGATTGGAGTAAATGTTGTTTTTCCGTCTCCATTGAATTTTGCTGGTTGGTAGCTACTATATGGAATCGGCTCCCGGTAGCTTCACTTCGCGATCTCCGGTGGGGAGTGCCCCCCGCCGAACTACATTTTCACACAGACCGCCGTAAGGAATGGAGCATAACGTACGAAAAGTGCGCGAGTGATAGATGCTCCGGCCTAGGGAACAGAAGGAGGTCCTATTCTTTCTGTTAAAACGTGTTCTGGCGCTTGAAATTCCTCACGATCAGTCATCTTATGCAGCTTACCTGCTTCTCTGATAGCACGAGAGTTTCTCTGAAGATGGAATACGGAGTATTCGATCCTCAGAGAAACTCTCGTGAGAAAAATCGTTTTGAGAAGTGGAGGATGTCGAGACTGCCTTCATACTCTCTTTGGACTAGAATAATTATTACTTGGCTTATCGCGAATCGGCTGAGTTATTCAACATTAGATGGCATGTTAAGTTATTTAGGATGGTAAAAAAGTCCTGAGCCGTTTGACACTTTTTTGTTGCTTTACTTTTTTATTCCGCGTACAATGGAATCTACTCAACAATATAATCACCATTGTTACTCACTACAGAGTCCCACCTAATGGGCAGGTCAGCGACCTCCTTCTCCCAGAACTGAGCAGACTGAGAGTCAAAGAAATCGCTGACCGCTCTTTCCAACTTCTTTAACTTTATTGACTTTGGTGAATTTTTTCTTCGCTAGGGATCCCTTAAGGGGATAGAGTAAGTGATAATCAGAGAAGGGCAATGTAAGGGGAATAGGGTGATGGGGAACCGCGTCCCAGATCAGCTCTTCCAATTCTGCACGGGTCTCTTTAGCTATGTGGGGCCTGGCGTCATCGTGGAGTAGGTGGACAGAAGTTCGTCTCGGTCGTTTTTCTTGAACAGCGTCCGCTAGTTTCTAGAGCTGACTGGCGTAAATGCTGCCGGTAGCGGTATGTCTTTACGGGAGCATATCATAGTACAGCATTCCTCACGAATCCCAGAGGTAGCAAAGGAGACAGCTTTTGGGGTGAAGGTCCGATTTTGCTTGTGTCGGCAGGCCCTCTCTTCGAGGGAGCCACACGGCACCGTGCTTGTTAGAATCGTAGAGGACCCACTCTCATCTCTCGTAATCACGCCTTCCCAAAAACCTTTCGGTGCGGGCAAAGAAGGAGAAACTGACAAATGGGTACCCGCCTGAACCGCGTGCTATCGGTCAAGACATGAGGAATCCATCGAGTCACCACTTTCCTGTGGCGAGGTCGTGAAGGGGACCGAGGACTGTGGGATGGGTGCACCCGAGTCTTATCACAAGGCTGCGGGTGCTAACGTCCGGATCCTCTTCGACAGCGCCGAGAACGGTGGAGTCTTCTACCTTTTGTGGGCTTCCCAACCTTGTCTTTTCTTTGAAAGCCGTGTCTACTCCCTCGAAGACCCTCCGAAACCTTGTCTTTTCTTTGAAAAGCCGTGTCTCCTCCCTCGAAGCCTGCGAACCAGAGCTTGGCACTGATGATGGAAGTGGTGACCCTTCCCAATGCGATGCTGATAATGTTGACGGTTCCCACTGCTCCTGTGCCGCAGCGCGATTCATTGAAGATGATCGCTCGAAAGTGTTCTTGTGGAATCACCATCATTATTAAAGTTAAAGAAGGCAACCCGGCAATATATACCTATTGCGGAGAAGTATGATCGACAACGATAGTCTATCACGTAGCAGATTCTAGGTATCGACCAATAAGCGAAAGTTCTGGAGCTTTCAAAAAATCGGCTCAGGACTTTCTTACCATCCCAAGTAGAAGATGGGCGATATGATGGTTCTTATTTAAAACGAGACAATTGTGTTTCATCAGAATTGTGATGTTTCAAATTCAAACGCTCAAATAGGCAAGAATTAATTAACGAATCTAATGCTTCTGATTCATCTGGAACCTGAACTACCTCAATGCTCTGATTAAAATGAAAGATTGAGCCTTTCCAGGCTATTCCAAAAACCGTTTTATATTACGATTCGTTCTGAAGCAACGGCTCCTAATGCATACCACTATTAAGTTTCCTCAGCTTTGCAATTATGGTTGTTTGCGCGTAATTAAATCTTATTATTGCCCCATATTCCAATCATTCAATTGCTTTATGGTGGAAGCTCATTTGTACACAATCTCTCACAATACTGACAAATCCGGCTTCCAACTTTTCCCTTAGTACTCAACTGCGCTAATAGGCGGCTAATAACATGCGTATCAAAGACCTTTCGAGATATTTAGTTGCTTCAATCCGATCAATTCTGTAGAAGACAATCTTTGTATCTATCTTTGGTTATTACCCTTTATGTCGACGTATTCAAAAACACGGCCGTCTTCACTATCTTATTAAAATCCGTTTCGGCGAAGCAAGGTGCGTCCATTTACTGACCTTTTTGAGCGAAGAACTCGAATAATGAAATAGATTAAGAAGAATTCCAGCCCAAGTCCCAAGGCCAGGAGGCGTAATTGGCATCTTGAGTGCAATTTGGCCTAACAAGGACTTTCGGGTCCGGCCGATGTGCAAGTTGGGACTTGATCTCCCCACACGAGTGTGATATGCGGCACCCAGTTGATGCTTTCGTCCTCACAATGTTGACGACAACGCGCGTTTTGGCTTTCTTGGCCGTGTGAGACCGGTGCGATTTTGCAATCGCGACTGCATAAAGTCATACAAGCAGAGTCATACAATCAATGGAGCTTGATTGATACAAAATTAGATCAACAATTTTCAGGGCGTAGATGCTACCCAGGGGTGCAGTAGTGGAAATCCGATGAAAGACGTGAAACAACAGTGTAAAGCAGAATTTGTCGAACCTGGCTGCAATCCAAGCCAAATGCAATTTAGCCCGATTCTGATCAGCCAAAAACCATATCTTTCTCCCTTGGATTCTTATTTACTTCTACTACTCGTTAATTCTTCACACTCATGAAAAGAAAAATGGAATGAAGAATCAACTAAACTAAAGATTTTGTAGGGTTAAGAAATATTCCAATTGGTGCATTTGTGACCATTCTCTGGGCCACTATGTTTTAGCAATGCTAGGTTACTCCTATTTCTGGAAACTCAAAATTGGATTTTGCGCTTGCGCAGAAAAAATGAATGTAGTGGGTGCAGAACACATACGGCCCGCGATGTCGTTGTTTGCCCTGCAAAAACCGCCGTATACGTGTGCCTGTTTCGCTCAAAAAGGGTCGGCTGTTTAGACGCAGAACTTACGATGAAAAGGCAACCATTCACATTAGTTTAAGGCTGTCATCAAATTTGCCTCCCAGATGAGTGGGTTGTACAGAAAAAGAAGGGGTGAAACCCCACCCATGGCAAAAACGCCGATACCCTAGATGAATGGGACCCTTTCCTTGCCCTGATTCCTCGTTGATGACGACTCTACGTCTTTGTGCCCCCTCTTCAAACGCGATGGCGCTCTGCTAGATTCTAATCATCGCCTGATCGTATAGACCTTCGGCGAATGATTAGATACTTAGTGGGCGTACCGCTGCAACTGCACCAAGAGTAAGCCATGCTAAAATAGATCGCCGAGTTCAAATATTCGCTGGCAATTGTGGGTCGGTCAGCACTTTCAGGCAGGGTAGTGAGTCCTATCGTTGCTACTTTTCAAAAAGTTTTTACGACTCCCCCTCCCTCATAAAATGTTTCATACGACCCCCTCCTTCAATACAATTTTTACCCCAAAAAATTACCGTCGAGCGGGGGGGGGGTATATACTTACCGTGAAACCGCAAAAATTCCCTACATTTCCCTACAATTACCATGTATTTCAACCCTATTTTCAAGCTGCTCCATTTTCTGGGGGGGGGGGGGCATCACATGCCACTTCTTACAACCGAAGCAAGTACGACCCCCCTCTACAAACTCACCAAAATACGACCCCCCCGTTGCACTTGTAGCAACATAGGGTTGACCCTGCTCTCAGGAGGTACGCCTGTCTCCTAACTATGCAATTTTCAACTTCATCAACCTTCATTCGAGTCCTCCTCTAAGAGCACTTGATCTGTTTATATGCAGAAAGCTGTTTCTGTTTGAGTGATTGTTTATTTCTTTGCCGAAGGCCCACAAAAGGCGCGATTCACCTGTATATGTAAAGAAAAATCTACGAAGCTGACTTGCTTTCCTTACAAGGCATTCAAACGGTTCAGGTCCGAATAGCATCATCCTTCTAGATTTGTTACAAGCTGTTATAGCATAATACTCTTATACTAACTTTTATATGTACTAGCTGTTATAGTACTCGTCACACTTGCTTTGGTATTCCATACACAGCTGCTAGCCGACTCCAGCTTCTTTTAGTGCTAGATTCTGGGACAGAAGTTCTGTTGCGGAAAAGTTTTCTTTCAAGACTGTACATAGAGTCACTACGGACAAGCCCCGGGTATCACGTCAGTTGTTACTTGACTACAGGGACTGCGATAGATGTCATGCAGTAGGCGGTCATTTCCTCTGTCCGAACGAAAGGAAATGTACCATTTTTGTTTATTTTTATTTTTAATTTTTGGACTACTACCATTTTTTCAATGCAGCTTCCCTGAGGTCATTATTGCCGAAAGGAAATGAGCAAGATGCCCTAGGAACCTCCTAAATCATCGAATATAAAAATTCTTTTCTCGTATCCTATAACCTAACCTCTAGGAGCTTCCCTAACGGTCAGGCGATAGAATTTAGGTTTTCTCTTTGTTTTCATATCATTTTTGGTTTTTATCCCTTTTTCTGAAGTTTGGCGAGTTGAATCTGCTCATTTTGGGGATCTCATTATAGTTTCTAGGAGCGTTGCCAGATCCTTCCGGATAAATTAATTTTGATAAACTCCAAGCAGTTAAGATTCGAATAGGTTATTTTA
>MU869001.1:0-13251 GCA_036418205.1 Ostertagia ostertagi | reverse complement strand
AAGGGCTCAAGGCTTACGGTATTGCTCCAGCCTGAAGTGTATCACCTGTATCACCTGTCGTCCCGTTGATCATCGATTTGCTCGAGCGGGCGCCAGCAACGTCTCCATTCGTCCCTGTCGCGTGCTAGAGTGGTCCAGTGGATCCTCCTCGCTCGAGGGACACGAAGCCTTCATTCCTTTCGTTCAGAGCTTTCGTGAAGAAGTCTGACCATCGGGCCGGCGGTCGTCCAGGTGTTCGTTTGACGTCCCGAGGGATCCAGTCGGTAACCGCTCTGGTCCAACGGTCATCGCAAAATCGCATGACGTGTCCGGCCCACCTTATCTTCGATTCCTTGGCGAAAACGGCAGCGTCCCTGATCTTCGATCGTTGGCGTAGTTCGGAACTCCGGATTCCCCTCTGCACTTGCGTGTATAGGGTTACTCCTAGCATCGTCCTCTCGACAGCGCGTTGGATAACGCTGACCGCATGCTCGTCCTGCCTGCGCAGAGTCCAAGTCTCTGAGGCGTAGGTTAGGGCAGGAAGGACAGCGGAATCGAAGAGGTGGGCACGGAGCCGGATGTTCTTCGTCTTCTTCACTACTCCCTCGATGTTCTTGTACGCTCCCCAAGCCGCTCGTTTCCTCCTGCTCAGCTCTGGAGCTAGATCGTTCATCATATTGATTTCCCGACCTAGGTACACGTAGCTGGAGCATTCGGTGATGTTCGTTCCGTTGAGCGTGAATGGGGCATCAGGAACCAATCCGTTTCTCATAAACATCGTCTTCGTTAGGTTCAGCTGTAGACCAACCTTACCACAGGCGCAGTCGAAATCAGCCAGCATTCGCTCCGCTTGCTCGATGTTCGGCGTTATAAGAACGATGTCGTCAGCAAAACGAAGGTGTCGGCCTGTCGAACCCTCCCCTTGACGTCGATGATGACCTTGAATGGGCCGAAAACAGCAATATGGATGTATCACATACAAGTAGAAAAAAGAAAAAGTACTACTGAAAACTCAGCAAAAAATAATGATAAGCCATTGTATAGAAATAGAGTGTTCAAAATAAAAAAAAGCGCAGAATAAAATATCTAGTGAGGTAAAGCGAAACAACAAAACCTGCTCGCCAGTGAGGTACCCGAGATTTTCCCATTTCAAATAACGCCGCAAAATGTTTTTGAATTTTTACATGGTTAAGTGTTGGGTTAAATTTTAAGGCATTTTTTGAACAGTGCAGTAAGTTCAGTAGCTGCCCCTGAAGCGAAAACCCATGCCTCTCATACAATAGTTATCTTGGAAGTAGGACGGAAGGCTTACTTGTCTCACCTCTTGTACTTGAGTGTCGACTTAAGTGGAGCCTTGATATGCGACGTTAGGTTCCCTATGATAGACGTCTTCTGGTACCGAGTCGTAGTTGAAAAAGAACACTCATCAAAATTTTCTTGTTGGAACTAATTTGATCGGCTTCAATTTCCCTAATGTTATCTTAAGTGGAAAGAAGATGTTCATCCTCAAATGGGACATTCATAGGTTTTGTGTGAATTGAGAAAAATAGGTGGATCTTTAGTGAACAAAATCCTCAGGAGTGTAGAGGGTAGGCGAAGATAATGGGGACATAGGCATTGTTGCCAAAACGCATAGTATTTACGATGGAAAAGCAACCCATTCCAAATTGAGGTAGAGATGGTGAGTAGTACCAGAAAGAAAGCGAAACCACGAAAAACGGCCCAGAACCGGAGAAATGGGACCCCTTCCTTGTCCGTTGATTTGAGCATTGATGGGACTCTCATCGCTTTGCCCTCTTCAACCCTACGCTCTCTCAGCTATCTAATCACTCGCCACCTATTGTACTACGGCGAGTGATCAGACGATCGGTGGGCGGAGATCGCCGAACTCGCCAACTTTGAGCCATGCTAGATCTCAGAGGTCAAATCTTTCGATGCCGATTGCGTGTCTGTCCGCACCCTCAAGAGATTCACCGCTCTCCCCACTAGGCGATTTCTCCCTTCTTCGACCTTCGTTCTTTCCGTGCAATCCTCCTTTAAGTGGAAAGAAAGTTCATCTCAAATGGACATTCATAGGTTGTTTGTTTTGAATTGAGAAAAATAGGTGGATCTTTAGTGAACAAAATCCTCAGGAGTGTAGAGGGTAAGCGAAGATAATGGGGACATAGGCATTGTTGCCAAAAACGCATAGTAATCTGGTGGAATAGCTAAACTTCAGACAAGTGTTTGACACTCATATCGCAAGGCGAAACCATATTAGGATTGGGATATGTCACCTTATGTGTTTACAAGAACCTTCAAATGAAAAGGGATGGCACGTGTAGTGGCAAGCAACTAAGGAGTGTCAAAATGGATTCAGGAATTCTACCCCACTCTCTTCAGAGGATCAAAGTTCTTTGGAGTTGTTGTTTGTGCTTTCCTTCAGGGGTACCATACAGAAAGTCTAAACGAATTAGGTAAGCGGTCCTTGGGTTACGATTCCTTGGAAGCAATCGCTTTTGGATAATTTTTGCTTTGATTGAGATCTCTGTCCTATCAGGTGAAGTCAGCCGTGTTGCTCCAGGTACGCTAAACTGGCCCGGCAGGATATGGGAGACCAACTTCCATTAGCCCTCTTGAGCTCAGAAAGTTATGGGGATTAGCAATGGTCAAGGCGTACATACTTGAATTATTTTATGAAGGAATGCTGGGTCAAGAAAAGAATTTCGCAACAGGCAGGACTCCAACGAGCACCTCTTACCGATCAAGTGCGCTACAGGGTCATCGTAGCATCTATCGTAGCATCTTGCCCTGACTCAGCTTTTCATGGTGAATTTACCATTGCTTGCCAGCACTCACACGTCCTCGTAATGTTACCTATCGGTACCAATATCGGTTTTTTACATCGCAATTTTTTGTAGCACTCATGAGGTGAGCAAGGTGGACAGAGACTGGAGAAGGTTAAAAGAAGCTGGGTGTTATAAGTTGATCTCGATGGAGCCCAGAGATTGAGGGACACTAGAAATAGGTTCACTTAGAAAAGGCGGTCAAATGTTATTGGAGGGCAAGTCGTGAGGAATGGACGGAGCCACTTTAGAAATTTCATAAATCTGTTTCGTGACTTTCTGGAAAGACTTCTCGGAAACACGGAAACAGTCGGCAGCTATTATAGAGGGACGGGCGGTCAGCCTAACGGGTCGCTATGGGGGAGCAACAAACTGAGGTACATTCCTTCTGCCACATTCCTGGTGTCCCGCAAGAGGGTCGTCGCGGGGCGAAGGAAGAGACGCAGATGCGGCAAAGGACGAGTCGCAGCGCGTGCTGTGCCATATGACACGTAGTATGGTACACCCTATTTAAGCTGACGCCTGACCGCTACAGAAACGACTGCCAGCAAATGCACTCCGATCTTGATTTTTGCAATCGGTCAAATCTCTTTCAGACAACAAAGACAACTCAAAACTGGAGGAGGCAAAGATGGTTCTGCAGAAGTTGGCAAAAAACAAAGAGCAACTTCCTCTTCACTTCAAAAACGACGAAAAAGTCCAAGCGTTGTTCTCTTCACTCCAAAATATGGAACCGGAAAAGTGGACCACTAATGATCTTTATTCTATCATTACTGCCTTCGGTAACGCTTTCCTTGCACTCTGTAAAAAGTCTGAGGGTTGCACTTTTGTGAATATCCAAAGTGGTCTTTAACATCCAATTTCCTTTGAATTCTATCATGGTGCACCCATCATGTTGTCATAGATCACCATGATAGATCAGTTCATTTCTCCGAAGATATGAAATAAATCTTCGCTTTTTCTTCAGTAGTGACTTGATTTATTTGTTTTGCATAAAGATAGACCTACTCAGAAGAATGCTACTTCTACGCCCTCTTTTAGGTCACTCAGATCGTTGAACTGATGGTCTCTTTTTAGGGAATCCCTGAAGTTGGCTCGATTGTGAGAGAGCTTTTGCTTCCGAACTTAGCATGAAACAAAGACAGTTTGAGCAGTAGAAAACGACGCTCCCGTATAGAAGATGAATTTGCCATGATTCAATGTCAGCAGGACTCGGCACATCGGGACTCACCAATGTGCGGAAAAGGTCCTACATATAACCTCCCCTTTCAAAAAGCGAGAAAGTGTCGGGTGCAGACCAAACACCACAACTGACGACGGCCTCCAAGTAAATCTGGTTAGAAGTTGTTCATAGTGATAGCTGATTTCTGGTAAATGATAGTTGTAATTAGTCTTCACGCGTTGAGAAAACTGCGACAAATGGTCGTATTCAGCCTAGTGAAAGAAATTCTCACTAGGGAGGTTATTGTAAGTGTTCAAAGGCTTGTTCCGTGGAATCTAAATGTGAATGAAACTCACAGAATGTCTCAAGTCCAATGGCATATCCCAACTATCCTGAAATTCGGAGCATCTACCAATAGGACATGATGAGACACCTAGGCTCAACAGATCTGCCACATATTTGCCTTCATGCGTTTCTCCTGACCTCTGCCCTTGCATAGTAATTGTATACAATTTTCGAGAATATGTAGTAATTATCAGGATTGAAGAAAAAAACTATGAAAAAGCAGAGGCAGCTCATAAGAAATCAAGGTAGAGATGGTCAGTGATCCAGGGAAGGCGAAAAAACCATGAAAAATTGTCAAGAACCTAAGAATTAGGACCCCTTTTGACCCACTGATTTTCTCATTGGAGCAAGTCTCGTCGGTGCAGACGTCATCCGTGTGAGCGCTCTGCCCTGCACCTCCGCCAAAACCGTAGACGCCACGGCTAGAGTTCGACGGCGAGGTTTCAGCCATTTGGTGGACTGGCAATGGCGCGGCCCTGCTAGGCCGCTGGGGGCATACTCTTCAATGCGATATGAGCATTGCCCGCCATCAGCAGGGAGGTAACTCTTCTGCCCAAGATTTTCAAAATTATTGCGATATCATATCAGGAAGGCATTTTGGTACTTTATGGTAATCATGGTCTGCGCATCTTTCCGAGTAGGTGTTTTACTCCAAGGAAATTTGAAAGTGATCTTCTGAAGCAGAGCATGCTACATCTTCGAATGTACGGGTGGGGGGGGGGGTTAGTGGCAAAAAATGAGTTACTTTGCCATGGAACACATCACCAAACTTTTCGTCGCACAGGCTGTTGTGTTGATGGAACTTTTACGGCACATGTCCACATATTCCCTATATGTATCCCATAAACAGAAGCAGGCCCTCCTTCACTGCCCTCACGTCTTCAGAATATGACGTCATCTGCCGTCACCGTCGAGCTCAACGAGGCTTACCGTAATCGCTCCACCTGAAGCTGCTACATAATTTCTTCAGTCGTTGAACTGAAGAATAGCTTGCTAGAGATAGTAGCTTTGATATGGAGGAACGCTCTGGACCAGGGTCAAGCGAGGCGTCGAGGAAAATTTGAAATACGACCCCCCTCCAGAGGCCGAAGTCCATGAAACGACCCTCTTCAAAAGCCGAACTATGAAAAGGTTGTTTAATTCTCCCCAAAACTGTTCATAAAAAAGCCCTGCTACCCACCGTCCACCAAAAAATTCGTTTAAGAAGTACAAAAGTGAAAAAGTCAAAGAATGATCATTATTGATGAGTCCTACCAAACGAGCAAACGAGAAACGGAGCAAAAACGACAAACTAGTCACTAAAAATGGCATACTATGACAACATCTCTTCTTTATTTATTTCCTCCACAAGACTTACCAAATTCTAGTACTATACGAATTTTAGTACTACACAGATTATGGTTCTCAATTTACACGTCCCCCTTCAGTTCAAGCTTTAACCGCCTTCGCCAGCTGTGTGTTGACTGATCTTTGGCGTTGACCGTGGAGCAGCTTATTTACTATTGAAATTTGAACAAATATTCAAATGATTATAACTTTCTTCAAATATGACGAATTTTCAATCTGAAAGCAGATTTGGGAGTTTTGTGAAGAGCTCTTTCTAATCAGTATTGAAATTACAAAAATTATAAGAAATAACAAATTTAGATCAATTAACGAGGAAAATTCATGATGAGCACGAGTTTTTACACTTTCCGAAGCCATAACTTGCTTCATTTTCGTCAAATTCGAAAAGTTAATATGGTCATACAAAACTAGAAGATTTTCTCTATCAAACGGTTGCTAAAGCAGCTTCATACGTCCAGTATTCAAAAAATGGCCACGTTGAGGATTTTTGCAAAATTAACGAGGAAAATTCGTGATGAGTGCGAGTTTTTACGCTTTCCAAAGCCATAACTCCGTTCAAACTCATCCAATCTGAAAAGTTAATACGTCATCATAAACTAGAAGATTTGCTCTATTCAACGTTACTAGAACTGCTAAATACGTCCACTATTTAAAAAATGGCCACGTTGAGGATTTTTGCCCGAGTACCGCCGAAAGGTACTTTTTCGCTGCATTGGCACTATTCAACGACTATAGCTTTTCAGGGCGATTACATACTAAAGTAGGAGCAGATTCGAAATCCTCGTGCTTTTCTCTTTCCAAAAAGTGTAAAATTGTTTAGCGTGTCTCAACTTTAAGGTTACATGCTTGTGAATTTGACGCTGAAGGCTGCGTTTCTTGTTGAATGGTGTACTCCTCCTGTAATTTCACATGAACCCTTTCAGAATCCTCTTGATTTTTCCTGAATTGAGATTCTTCGTAGCTGAAGCGCGCGCAACCAACTGGGCCCACTCTGGGATGCGCCGTGTGCTTCACATCCCTTCAGATTTGAGGACTCACTTGAAAGATAAAATATCCCTTGGAAAACGTGCGAATTTCGGATTCTTTAACTTGTGTGGTGATAAAACACTGAAGTAACTAAGAATTGCTAAGCGGACACCTCTAAATCACGAAGATTTTGTGTGGACGGAATCAATTGTTATTGGAAATACTCTGGCCTGGCATCGACTCGATCCTTGATGTTTGTCCTCCGACGATGATCCTACTGCATCAATCGGCCCGATCTCTTCCCCAGCGGGCCAATACGACCCCCCCCCCTGTGACCTGTCGAGGATTCCTCAACGCACGCTTGACCCTGAGTAGAGTTAGGTTCGTGAAACTCGTCCAATTCGCCTCTTCTCTATCCCAAGGTGGAATGTGGCTGAAATAGGGGAGGTCTCTGTACGGGGCGTAATCGGTGGTTTCGTTTGCTTTCCTTCTCTTTTACAGACCACCTCCCACCTATAGCTTCATAACTGAACGCTTTTCCACACCTATTTTATCCCGAATCTTGCCTTTAACATTTCCAATAGATCCTTCTGCTATAACGAACTCATACAAAGAATCGCCTATCATAATTTTGTATTCTGCCTAATTTTCACTGCAGACTCATTTTTACTGAAAAGCCCGCTCTATGGATTGGAAACTTCAACATCTCGACCTACAGTGACGGGAATTCTGGAAACCTCTACTTCTTCAGAACCATCGACAATTCTCTCCACGTCTTTCTACACGGTGACACGAACAGCATCGCTCGTTCTGTTGGTCCAGAGATCAAGCAGTTGTTGGACCCTGCTGTCAACGTGAAAAAGTTCAGTGGAGAATTGAACTCAATAAGGGTTTGATACCACACCTATAGTGACTCATCTTGAAAATTTAATGCAGAATCCTTCCTCGTGAAGCCCTGAAGATTTTAAAGAATGTTTTCGGACAATATTAATAGTCGGCTCAGAGTTTATCAAAGCGGCATAACCCACGAAACTGTGTCCGGACGGGAGTTGCGAAGACGATCGACCGTTCCGCTCACAAATTTGTCAGATGAAGGTCGGCCATTGCCCGGCACCGTATCAGTGCTGGCTTCGACGCTAGAACAGCCCCTCAAAACTGTGGCAGAACTGTATCATTGAAAATCAAGATTGAAAGAGTCAAGCTCTGGTTACTCTAGTATTGGTTCAGCTGTACCAAGCATGGATCAACGGCTAGAGCTCGTATGGATGATCGCAGACACTAACATATTCTCTAAGCAGAAACGAATCGCGGACCTTGACACCAGCCTTACCTGCGAGCTAGTGCTCTCTGTGCTCAGAAATAATGAGCTGTAGTGCCTTGAATAACTGCCTCGGTGAACTCTTATATTTTTGCCAACTTGAGCATGTCAATCGGTCAGTATTGACAAGGTACAAAATTTCACGCAAAACTCATTTTCCGAAGGGAAACAAACATACGATAACTACACCCCATGCACAGTCGAGGGTAGGTCGGGCGTGGATAAGGAAAAAACATGGACAGAAGAGCGCCTCATGTTGGTCACCAGGGTCAAGCGTGCGCTGAGGAATCCTCGATCGGTCTACGGAAGTGGTGTTGTCCCGCTTGTCCCGCTGGAAGGAAGGGATCGGGTCGGATCGATGCAGTAGGATCATCACTGTCGGAGGACAAACATCAAGGATCGAATCGATGCCATGGAAGGCCAGAGGATTTCCAATAACAATTTTTATTCCGCCCACATAAAATTTTCGTTTTTCGAAGGGGTTCGCGTAGTTACTCATTCAGGGATCCCAAGCGAATTCTGGAAGGGGTCGTTTGATAGGACAGGGACGAATCCACTATTCAGAAAGAGGTGCTGTTTTTAGCGTCAAATTTATAGACATATAATCATGAAAATTGTAAGCACTAAACGCTTTTACATTTGTTGTAAGGAAAGAATCTTGTTGGTAACCAATTGGCGGTACTCGAGGTAAAATTCTCAACGAAGCCATTTCTAAAGCTGAACGAAGAAATCTTTTAAATCGCGATGAACTATATAAACTTCCCAGACTGGACGAATTTGAAGGAAGTTATTGTCCTGGAAAGTGTGAAAACTCCTCGGAAATTTTCCTCGCAACTTTTACAAAAATCCCCAACTAGCCATTTCTGGCGAACTGAATGAATTGAATTATTTTAAAAAGCTCTCAATAGAGAAATCTTCTAGAAATTCTAGATATGCTATATTAACTTTTCGAATTCGATAATTCGATGAAATTCAAGGGAGTTGGCTTTGGAAGTTGTAAAAACTCGCACTCATGAAGGGTTTCCCTCGTTGATCAATCTAAATCTAACAGTTTGTATCAGTTTTCATGACTTTGAGACTGTTTAGGGACAGCTCTTAACGTATCTCCCGAATCTGTATACAGGTTGTAAATTTGTCCACCATAGATCCACCGGAGAAACTTATAGCAAACTGAATATGTGTTCAAATTTGAACAGTAAGCTGCTTCAAGGTCAACAGGCTTCTGTCAACCAGGGGCCGGATTTAATCCTCCCACAAAGGGGTGGGGACGGAAATCCCTTTAATTTATTTGTTTTAACGATATAGTTTCTTCATTTTCAGTGCATGTTTACTTTGACCTACATACATACATTAAATGTAGGCCCTTTATCAGGACAATCCCAGTTGGGAAGACAGAGAAAATTTAAAGGAATTTTTGTCCTCCAACCCGCTGGGGAGGATTGAATTCAGCCTAGAGGGTGGACGTGTAGATTGAGGAGCGTACCATGTGCAGTATTGAGACGAAGCCTTTTGAAAGGAGTGATGAAAGAATAGACGCTTTGATATGTAGTATGCAATTTTTACGATATTTTTCATTACTAGTTCGCCGATTTTTGCTCCATTTGTTGGTAGTTCATTGTTGATATTTCTCTTTGACTTTTTCTACTTCTCGAACGAATTCTATGGTGGAGGATGGGGTAGCAGGATTTTTCGACGAGAGTTACTAGGGGGGGGGGTTGAACAACTTCTTCATACTTCGGCTGTGAGAAGAGTGAGGAGAGTCATTTCATGTACTTGGGCCGTTGGGGTGGGGGGGGGGGTAAAGAGAGTCGTGTTCCGAAACTTCATTCGACGCCTCGCTTGACCCTGGTCTAAATAGTAGCATGATTTCTTAGCGGACAGTTCTTTTAAGACAATCTTTCTCCTCCTGAAATTCATCCCAATGAAAAGGTCTTAGAATCCAGGTTCGGGTACGACCTCTCAGAAAAATCCTTCCCGGAAAGTAATGATGTCTACTGTGTCTTACGCATAAATTACTTGCTTGAGACCCATTGTTCACGATAAGAACGCAAGAACAAAGAATTGCATTTGTTTTGATAAACGATTCAAAAAGCTGGAAGAGCTGCTGTGCGTACAGTTAACACGGACATCTGTCACAAGCTGGCGGTGGAAATGCTTCACCTTTCACGAAATACTGCACTAGAAACCCTTTTTGACGTTTTGGATTATTCGACTAACACCTCTCATTACTACTGCATCACTATTCTATCGATCGTTTTGTCTCTATGCACTCTACAAAATCGAACGCTTCAACTAGATCCCTTCGAAGCATCGCCTGATGTGAGGCCGCCCCAAGGCGCACTTCCTTCCTTGGTTCAATTGCGGCCTGTGCGCTCTGATGGGATCGCGCCATATGACCGCCTCCCGTTTTGTTCCTGCAATCAAGAAAATTCTAAGAATAAGCCGAGGAGCAGTGTTTTATTTTTTCTTGTTGAAGTTAATACATATTCGGACGAATGGTGAAGTAGCGTGTAAAACATCACATATATCAAAATCGCTGCCGATATACGACCGTATCATCCAGAACAACGCGGCCAACTGAAAAATCCTTGGAATGAGCTGGATTCTTGTTGGTGAGAGATATCAGATACCTTATCAAAAAATATGTTTTCAACAGCGGTATAAAAGCCAGTGTAGTTAGGCTCTGTTCAGTTCTGCATTCGAGAACAAAGTCTGAGATGTTCAATCTACTCTGCGTGTCAGTGCTTGCTGCGATGCTCACCCATCACGCTTGGGCTGGTAAAGGTGAGTGACTGAAAATTACGCGTAGTCTATACATACCACATTTACAACAGATTTCTATTGTGTGACACGAGCACTGACCGGCCTGGATAAAAGCGATTTCGAACTTTTACCATATGCGAAAGAATTATTCGATAGGATGGACCGTGTAAGCAGAACTACATTTTCTGAAGTTTTTCATCTTTTGGGTGACCAACAAGTGAGTAATGTTGGGTGTTTCATTCATTGAAGAGCGAGCATAATTGAAGAATTTGATGACTACTGATCACACATGCAACAAAAATTAGAGGTTCCATATTACAAAGAGTTCTTCAAGCATTCAGTAGGCTTTCGGCCAATGAGGAAATTTATACCTAACGTCTGGAGCTAAACAGGGATATTGATCAGAATTCTGTAAACATCCAGCATTTTTCTTGAATTAAGATAATTTAGCGGTGAATAGGATTGCTGTCAGTCTCAAAATCAAAACGAAATATGCCTATTTACATAAGTGAGGAGCTAATGCTTATCATTCATTTACATTCACCATTATTTAGAACCCCGAATGGATTAGCGGTTTAATGAGTTTGGGTTTTCTTAATAGTGCATCAGAAATGAAACTTATCATTTGCTGAAGACTTGTTTAGGTTTATGCAGTCGAATGAATTCTATTAAGTAAGCATACAATTTGTAGGTAGGAACGCTCAAGTGTCAACGCTGCGTAACGGAATTGGCGACTTTCGCTTTTTGACGCACCTTATCAGCCCTTATCAGATCTATCGCTTTCAGTCACCCACCAACCGATGTCCCCGTCCCACCCCACATAACACTTGTAAGTATGGTTGCTCTGGTGTCAACGCGAGCCAGGCAACGGAATCGACGACTTCAGCGTTCTGGCGCGCCTTATCGGCCCTTATCAATCGTTATCAGTTTCTGGCACCCACCAACAATGTCCCCGTCCCACCCCACATAACACTTGTAAGTATGGTTGCTCTGGTGTCAACGCGAGCCAGGCAACGAATCGACGACTTCAGCGTTCTGGCGCGCCTTATCGGCCCTTATCAATCGTTATCAGTTTCTGGCACCCACCAACAATGTCCCCGTCCCACCCCACATAACACTTGTAAGTATGGTTGCTCTGGTGTCAACGCGAGCCAGGCAACGGAATCGACGACTTCAGCGTTCTGGCGCGCCTTATCGGCCCTTATCAATCGTTATCAGTTTCTGGCACCCACCAACAATGTCCCCGTCCCACCCCACATAACACTTGTAAGTATGGTTGCTCTGGTGTCAACGCGAGCCAGGCAACGGAATCGACGACTTTTGCGTTCTAGCGCATCTTATCAGCCATTATCAGTTGCTATCGCTTCCAATCATGTACCACCAATGTCCCGGGACCGCCCCACATAAGACTTGTAAGTATAGACGCTCTTTACCAATATGAACGGCAAAACGAAATTGGCGATGCTCGCTTTCTAGCCCCTCTTATCAGCTATTATCAGTCGTTATCAGTTCCTATCACGTACCACTTGTGTCCCCATCCCACCCCCTATAACATATGTAAGAACCACTGCGCTATCGTTACTGTGACTCGAGCTATGAATTTCCGGTCAAACACACACACACACACCAACAGACACACGCTAGCCGCTTATATATACCAGATTAGTCCCCCGTCAACCGCCGGGACCTTCCTTTCCTGCGCAAGCTTTCTATCCTCCGCTATGGTCCCTTCCTCCTGTGACACCAACACCTCCTGGAAGTGACGCGTATGCAACACAATGGTGTTTCATACAGTAGAAGGGACACAATCATGATATGACGGTAGATTTTTCTTCCTCATCCTCCCTTCCTCTCTCCACTGCCCTCCAGCTGCCACTGCAGCACCATGTGGAATGAACGGAAGTGTGCTAAGCAGGTGTTTATATAGCCCTAAGAGTGTTATCACAACTATCCTGCTACAAAACATTGATATCTCAAATCCTGTAAGCTACCCGATTTGTTAGCGGTTTGTTTATCCCATGAGCTTCCTTCTCACTCACTTCATTTTGCGGACGGACACACATACATACACACACACACACACGCACACACACACATACAGATACACAAACCGACACACAAAGTTAGCGCTTTATAAAATAGAAGGATAATGAATACTGGGCATTCCGTTTTGAGATATTCGACCGCTAAATTACCTCGATACTCGACGCATAGTGGTTGTTTACATCATCACTTTAGCTGTGCACTTCACTGCGCTTATCAAACAGTGAGATACAGCCAGCCTATGCAACGGACAGTAATACATTTAACGAAGCAGCTATAATTTAGCGTGAAACCTAAAGCTTCATCGATTGTCAGTTCTATCAATGCGCGCGGTAGCGGGCGGAGCTAAACTGATATACATATATATCCGCGTTCCATTCGTAAACTTCTGTCAGAAAATCAGCCTTCACTTTCTTGATTTATAGTTCTTATACAAAGGCAGAAACATGAGCAAGCAATTCTGTATGCACCGTTTATTTAATTGCCTGCACAGCTTCTACTCC
>MU869000.1:22661-41665 GCA_036418205.1 Ostertagia ostertagi | reverse complement strand
GAAAGGCGGCTCTAGAAAGAAAACATTCTCAAGCCTCATGTTTCAGGCAAACTCGCCCCGACTGAGCAAAGGCCACTTGACGAAGGCGGAACATTCGTTAAGAAACTTTGCAAAAATATCTCGGGTGAATAGAGCAGGAGCTTTCAACTCTATTCAAATACGACGGATACTCTACCTCCATGTATGTTTGGATTTCATGTTTGTTTGCTGTGTTCTGTAATAAATAATACCCATCGCAACGATTGATTTCTGAAGTAAGGTTTCTCCAAACGACATAGAAATGTTGTGCATCAGTAATTCTACACACCCTTGAATTTACCGCTTTCTGCTTTTATGAGTAGTATAAGGATTACCTGAACAGCAATGTAATGTCGTAGTTGTCCAATTAATACTTTGGAAAAGAAGTTAGCTGTAGAATTCCAACACGACAGGTCGTCATCGTTCAAAGCGCAGTGGGTGCTGAAAACAACACTATAGTATAATACAAAGGGCGTAATCCAAAAACTATTTCATGTCGCAAAACGTTAGTGCACTACGCCAGGACAACATCCAAGGTCATATCTTGAAACGGATGTTCGGAGTCAAATACCACCGCTAAGACATTGGTGCTAAGATGAATCCCTAAAACCAGAAAATGAGCCAAACAGCTTAGGGGATTCAAACCCATTGCTTATGTATCAACATTTATGTGTTCTAGATAGTTCTTCAATCACAATAAGCTTCATTTCTGAATTCCTATATGTAGAAAGGATTCTTCAGAGTTGATTTGATTCTTTTTCTTACTTCCCAAATTTCTGCAGTCATGCCTTCATAGTGCATGTGTCAGATTTTTTACCAAAAGCCTGGAGTTACCGCCATCTTATGGCTGATCTTATAATGACACAACTTCGATTTCTCTATGTCAGTGATTACTGGGTGGAAATCCAGTTAAGAGGGGGGGGGGGCAGTTCTTTGTTTTCCCCCACTACTCAAGTTTGCTAGCGCTCGTGACACGTAATCAATCACTTAAAGTGTACTTCTGATAGTAGTGGTGCGATGTAGGAGTTGGCCTGAGGTGCGTACACAATTCGGCCTGCAATGGTCCAAGGAAACGGCCCCGAATATGGAGCGCTTTGATTCGGTCTACGGGTGGAGGAGCTCCAGGAATGACCTAGTGCAGAAAAGTTGGATGGGATGTGGGCAGGTAGTGTGGAAGTGTAGGACATCCACCGGTCCTTATCAAAAGTGCGCTTCGAAATGAGTCGTTCACATATTATCTTTAGTCTTAGAGAGCACAAAAGAGTGCTCTCTAAAACCAAGGATAAGATACCAATAAATGCCTCTCCCGTAGAATAGAAAGGGAAAGCTAAAAGATCGACTAAAACCCTGAATTAAAACTAATATCACACAACTGCCAAGTACCTGCATCCTTTCACAGTCGAATTATCGCCCGTCGTCCAAGTTTGAGCTTTGCAACTCATAAACATCAATGGTACGCCTAACAATAAGTACATACATAACCGCACGGTCATCTGAAACACTGAAGTTTTATAGATAGACAAAACCCTGTAGTCACTATAGTAGAGGGGGGCGCAGTGCTGTCATCTTTGTGAAGAAAAGCCGCTTGGCATTCGCTTCGTCGGACGCGACGCGGCCATTTATTGGCTTCCCTATAGCGCGCATGTCCTGTTCAAGTACATGAGCACAAAGGCTCCCTCTCATCGCTTCGTTGCCTGCACCTCGTAAGTCACAGGACAAATCTAAGCATCAAGAAGGAAATTTTAGGCATCCTGCTCAAGCTCTGTTCCTACTGCTAGCCACGTGTTGGAGGGATCTTCTTGAAAAGAGGCAGCAGGGAAATTGCTTCACCTATCTGTTCAACCACACACTCCTAGATAAAAAGCTCAAACCTAATATAACACTAGAAGGATTGCAAAAAAGAGCATTATTTTTTGAAATCTTTTGAGTCTGGGTACAGGACTTCCCCGAAAATCTCTGGGACACTTCCCAATAGAGCGGAGAGCCCGAAAATACTGGGCAGGATAAACGTAAATTTCTTCCAAATGTTCAGCCATTCTCGTTTGCAACTTTCCCAACACCAGAGAGGTTGCAGAAAAAGGCCGATGCCGTAAAATCTCGAAGAAATAACTGGTGACACAACTTTCCTAGAATTCCCTGAGGACACTTTTTCACAAAAATGGGAAGCTTCCAAAATTATATGTAGTATGGATTCATTTTTAGAACAAATGATGAAATTCTTCCATATGCTCAACCGTACGCTTGGACATTCGTCAAAAAATTCGAAGATTTTGGATCACCTCCCTGTTCCATGGTATCACAACAGTAACTATGACTGTTCTTTACCTCCATAAGAATTATAAAAATGCAAAAAGAAAGCTGGAACCACTGACAAGAAGGCACATCCTTCACAGCTTCGATAGAGCATTAGGCCGGAGTGCAATTCACCACAGCATGTAAAAATGTATGTGTAGGAAATAGAAAGGCTATCTCCTGTGCTGTAATCGACTGTTTTTCTCGAAATATGCATATTGCTACTCGAATTCATGACATTTACATGGTGTCACTTAAACCGCTTAGTAGCATGGTTATCTTCGAGACTTGACCCTTGACCATTAGAGGTTTGTTGCAAGATACCAAAAATACCTATACAATATTGCAAAAGATCATGTGAAAGAACGTTATTAAGAACATCAATAACAACGTGGATGTTGTACGATTATTTTTAGTAATTGTTTGCCCACAGTGGTCGCTCGTCAATCTAATGATACCAACTAATTAGCAAACATATTGATTCGTAATATGGCCGCAATCAGAATTGCCATAAGTGAAACCGGGTACTCGTTGTCAAAACTTTGTTGCAAATTCCGTTCGTTGCGAATACAAGAGTTAATGCCAATTTTCGCAGAAGAAAAGCTTCCAATGGGGCTGGGTTACTTTAAAAAGGAAATCAGAAAACTTATTGCCAAACTTGCTCTGCCCAGCAAAAACCTAGAAGCGGAACAAACATTGCATAAATTCCCGTCCCCCACCACTTACGGTACATAGAGCCGTGAAATTCGTTCACGTAACCGTAGAAAGTGTTCTAATTAGAAGGAAAAAAAACCGGACAAGCTATTTCTTCCCCGCTTAAGAAGTGATTTGTCTGTCGTACACATTAGTCAAGCAGGTTTTCGATGTCGGAACTCAACATCACCATCATAAGACCTTCAATGATCACAACGTTCATTATGCTAATGTTGCACAGCATTTTTGAGAGCGGCGACCACTCGAGAACTCAAATAGTTCACAACCAGCTGTGAGTCGTTTGCGGCCCACCCTGGTAGCCAACCTGAGTAATCCATTCAAAAACTTCCAATGTAGAGGCATATGAACCAGATAAGCCAAAAGAACTAGCAAAACCTTTCCCAAAAGGCTTTGCTAGTTCTTAATTTGCAGCCGATGATGCGAATACAAATGGCAAAATTGAGTTAAACAAAATAGCATCGCACTCAAGAGAGACTACGGCGCCAAAAGGAAGTCAAATGCTCAGCACATTCTAAGATGGATATTGAATGCTTAATCCGTTATTGAACCTGAAAAGGTACTATTTTTCCATACATTTTGCAACTGCAACATAGAGGTGAAATTTCCTACACCCTGCGAAGAAATGAAAATGAGTCATGGAAGAAGCGCTAGCAGTGCTCGGAGAATTCCATCCATCTCCGCTTTCCCTTTAGGCCGATGTCATAGTTTGCGAATCGAGCGATTCGCTAGCGAATCGCTGGATCCGAGCGTTGCGCCAGCGAATCGAACGTTGCACCAGCGAATCGAACTTTGCGCCAGCGAGTCGAACGATGTACCAGCGAGTCGAACTAGGTACCAGCGACTCAATAGTGGCGGGACCCAACGTTTAAAGGAAGCCCGCCACTTTCAAACAGTGTCACGTGACAGTGGACGCTGTTTGAAAGTGGCGGGACTTTGCAGTGGACACTGTTTGAAAGTGGCGGGCTTCCTTTAAACGTTGGGTCCGCCACTATTGAGTCGCTGGTACCTAGTTCGATTCGCTGGTGCAACGTTCGATTCGCTGACGCAACGCTCGGATCTAGCGATTCGCTAGCGAATCGCTCGATTCGCAAACTATGACATCGGCCTACTTAGAAAACGCTCTGTATTCTTTGCCTTCAAACACTTGCTGCTTCGTTTCACAATAATGCAATGGCCCCCTTCGTCCTACAATACAAGTCACGTAATAAACGTGGGGCGCCACCTGTCTTCAAGCTGAGCCGTTGGCTTGAAGAAGGATTTTACGATAAGAACGAAGGTTGAAAAAGGAGAAATTCACATGAAGGAGAGACAGGGCGGACTCCCTAATGATCAACACACAATTCGCATCGAAGGATATGCCTCCAGCGATCTAACACGGCCTTCTCTTTTGACGCAGTTTGATGGCGTGGAACGCCCACCGACTCCCTAATCACTCGCCGCAGGTCTATAGCGGAAAGAGCGTAGTATTAACACGTTGACGAGCCGTTATGCGCGCACACTGCTTCAACATTTTTTGTATTCTCTCATCAATAGGCATTAATACTTTAGCGTTTTCATCATCAGTAATAAAAAACTGTTTCTTGGATTCCAATATCGCCAACGTGTTAAAGAGGGCACAGCGATGAGAGCCGTATCAATGCGGAAATCAACGGGTAAGGAACGGGTCCCATTTCTCACGTTTGGGCCGTTTCACATGGTTTCATTATCCCTACTCCACTACCACCTCTACCCTTATTTCCGAAGAGCTACCTTTCCATCGTAAAATCTGCCTTGAATGTGTCGGGTCCACGTCCACTGTGAAGGGGCGTGGCCCGGGTCACGGTACCAAAGGAGGCTGGCGTTGGCTAGCCGGGGCTCGACAGTGATGGTCCAACCCTGACCATACTCACCCCGCTCTTCTACCCTGTTCTTTACCTACCTATTAGTCTATAATAGGTAGGTAAAGAACAGGGTAGAAGAGCGGGGTGAGTATGGTCAGGGTTGGACCATCACTGTCGAGCCCCGGCTAGCCAACGCCAGCCTCCTTTGGTACCGTGACCCGGGCCACGCCCCTTCACAGTGGACGTGGACCCGACAACATGCTCACAAGTAAGGAAAGATGTGGATCGCCTCACAAACCGAATTGCATTTGATATACAACCTTTAATAAGACTTTTTATTGATAATCCATCAACAAAAGTAACAACATTGGACAGTACTATTGAAACGCGAAAGCGTTTGTTGCAGGTGAATACCCAAACGGGAGATCATCATCACGTCCTCTGAAAAATGATGTCATTAATAATTGCTTATGTGCCACAAAACAAAATGGATCCAAAAACTCTGGCATCCGATAGGAGCCATCTCATCAAGCAAAAAGACACCCATTTCCGTTCCTTTTTCAACAAAAGGGAAATAGGAAGGAAGTGTGGAATGCCGAGCGGAAGAGAATTTATAAGCAAAACCGATGAACGGCATGAACCAACCGTGACATTCTACTATACAGATGCTGTCGTTGAGTGTTACTGCCGGATTGGAACTGTGGGACAAGATCAGCAACCACATCACATCTACTCGCTAAATATGCCAACTGTCGCGTCAATATAGAATCCAAGTCGACGTGCTCTTCCGTAATGCAATCCACGTTAATGTACTTTTCCAGAGACTGAAAAGGATTGCTTTGAGAATGACAACTCTTCCTAACTTTGTCTTACACCATCTGCTGAGACAAATGCACAATAGCTGATAACTAATATGAAGTATCTAATGAAAATCTCATACCTTCACAATGTAACAATCGGTAGGACAAAACGTCTGCTGCGGAGATTCTTTAGTCTCATTTTTAATGAACACAATACCAAAGAGTGGTAACTGCTTAGGATAGTCCACCGGTAACATGATGTAGGCATTAATTCTGAAACAAGAGAATACGAGTGAACGACATCTCCAATCGTGAACCATCACTAATTAAAATAAATGTGTTTTCGAAGATGAATGAGCAATTTCCTCAATTGCTTTCAATGTAGTTCTGTGTGCGACCTGTTGTATTCATAACTCTTAAATACCCTTCCTGGGAAAGCTTTGAGCATTTGAAATTAAGGCGTGGTATTTCTATCATTTTGGATGAGCGTTCAAATCTACTGGCGTGGCTAAAGGCTTCTTATGAAAAAAGGTCAAGTGGTACTTTGTTCATTTCAGTTTACATGAATACATTCACCTTCCTTCTCACATTCATAATTGTTCAAAGGTCTTCACGAAAGGAAGCCATCAATGTTGAACTGTGACTGGCTAAACCTAAGATCAAAACCGTTTGGCACTACCTAACCTCGAAATGCCTTAGGGTTAGGGGGAGGGAGACTCCGGGGTGGATAATCCACAAGCCACGTATGGCAAAAAGTTGCAGCGTATGAGATCACAGGGCGATTGGCCTACTCACATCAAATCCCTCTTCTCCCCAAAGGCCTAACCCTGATCGCAATCTAACCAGTGAGAGAGACGAGCACCAATAGGCGCCAACTCTAAAATGATGGCTATTTTCGTATTCAGGGCATTAGATTACCAATGAGTACTGGTTGCTTAGTACCAATCGTTCTAAACTGGATATGACCTTGATTGCTGTATTATTGCTGAAAACGCACTGAGGTGGACTGCTGCGTAAGAGCTAGTCAATTCGTTATGACAAAAACAGAGAACTCCTTAGCAGTTTTCTTGAAGGGAATTGCGAAGGGAGAGAAACTTACTTGAGATCAGACAGTTTATTCAACAAAGCAGCCATGAAAAAGAACGCTCCCTTCTCGCGTGAGGCTAAAATCCTCAGCTCTGGCGTCACAGATGACTGTAACAAATTAATTAGACCTCAAAGGAAACAATTTCCAATAAACGAGCAGAACAGGAGCTGCAACTGATAGGAAAAAAAGCTTAGTGTTGCTAAACAATGAAAGAACCCACCATGAACGTCTCTTCATCAATCATTTTAAAGGAGGTGATCTGTGTGACCATCTTCAATGGGATGTCAAATAATCGTATGGCATCCATTGGTGAAGATTCTGAAGCGTATTCTCAGGGTATCAGGGAATCTCGAGAAAGTTCGACAACCCCTAGCACAATAGAGGACTTCTCTAACAACGAAGAAGCATTGCAAAGATACTAACCTAAAGCGACTAGTTGACGGACGAGTTTCACACGGGCCCATACACGATCGCGGATGGCTTTTACAACATCGTGTAGTACATCAGCCAGTTGTATGCCTGTAGTGTCGATTTTTGATGGCGAATCTCCGCCAGTCAACGATGCCGATCCTGTCAACGCCTGCACGAACCGATATGGTCGGCCATATTTACTAGCAAACGAATCCACTCCGATCCTGGAATGATAATGGTAAAAACCATAAGGGTCACTGACACTATCCAACATTTATAGTGCGCTTGACGTGCATGAGTTTGCAGTACTCGTAACTGTGAAGAAAGCCTAAGCGAAGTCAAGTACAGAGCGGTAAAAAATGGGAAAAAATTCACCGGCACATTCATTCAAGCACATGAAGAAGGCAATAATGTTATGACGTTAAAAATATTGAAATTGACGGCTAACGAACTTGAGTTGAGCTAGCTTCGCTGCTCCTACAGGATTTGGGCACTCCATTCCATCGTCACCAGGAAACAAAGAATCGAGTAAGTTTTCATGAGCGGAGACACCACTAAAATATTTGATTTGAGACAGTCACATTCGACGGCACTTCAAAGCATTGCTCAAATCAACAATACAATAAGTTACCCATGTGTTGGCAATTTCCCAGTGATTTTGTACTTCATGCACGTAACCCTCAACTCCGGTAGATGAAACAGTTTCAAAGCAACTTTAACATCATCTGAAGCATTTTGATGTCTGTTTTTTCTCTGATATAGCACTAACTACAAATTGAGATGGGGCTACCTTGACATCCTATATCAATCTTCAGATAAATGGGATGTGGCTGGGTAACTGCCTTCTTGTTCAACTCCAGTCGATCTGACACAACACTGTGTCGCTCATCATTATCACTTGTTTCTGCAACAAAGTAGAAAGTAACAGCTGTAACACAGCTATGTCAAACATCGGCTATTCCAGCTTATCACGAACCTTCATCGTCGCTCCTTTCCTTCTCCTCAGCCTCCTCTTTTTGTCGGCGATTCAGCCGCAGTGCCTCATTTGCATCTCCACGAATTACTACTTGTAAGCTCGTATCTTAAATATAAAAAATGAACAAAACTCGAAAACAAAAAGAAAACCAAGTGGGAGAGCAAAAAGCGTGAAATGTAGCTTAATGAACAGCAGTGAGGTGGTGGTATCTCCACAACAAGAATGTTTATCGGAATATCGGGACTGAGACTATGATGTAAATTATAGTTGAGTATAGAATGTTAAAACACTGACGACATCCGTTAAAAGTACATCTGAGCATCTTCAAAAAACTAAAACTCATATACCTTCCATGATATCCCTATAGGCCTCAGCCTGCACGTATAAGACCGATAAGTCATGCGGCAGCAAGGAAAACAGAGCTCGCTGTTCTGCAGATGAGGCCGAAGCATTTCCAACTCCAAGCGCCTCTTGAACAGGCTTGGCAGCCTGCAATAAAGCAAATGAAAGCCATTTCAAGAAATGAAGGGTGATAAGCAAGCAGCCGAATTGTCAAAGAGACAAACGTTGCGAATTTTTGGGTGCAACTCCCAGCTCTCAGATTGAGGGCTTTGAATGGAACATTGAAATTCACGTACTGTTATTAATAAAGAGATTTTCGATCGAAGGCTCTTCAATCGTTGCTCCTTGCCATTGATACTGCTGATAAGAACATTCCGACGACCTTCTTGTTCAGTTAATGTATCAACCAATCTGAACATTCTGGCGTAGTGAGCCATATCGACATATCAAAAGAGATGACCATTATGACACGATCCATTACCATTCAGCTTGTCATACCTCTTCTATTGGACCCAAAACAATCAAAACTTACGCTTTCCGTTGTGCTATTTCCCACGTCAACCTTGCTAATCGCTGCTCGTGCTCATTCGTTTTGGTCACCTCTGGTCGAGATACTCCCTCAGGAGCATGAGCATAGAATTCATCCAATGGAACCAGTTCGATATCTTCGTCGCCGGCACTATAAATACCAGGCGTATTTGAACCACCAACTGAAGACTAATAACAGTAAGAAGTAAATGTATAAAAGGTAGTAGGACCAGCGTTTTGCACTTTTACTTTCTAAGACTTCTTTTTGGGAGAATCGTTATAACAATTTTTACACGGGAAAACCAGCATGCGAAACTGCTGCCGCCGGAGGCTAGACAATTCTGTTGAGTTGCGACTTGGATGAGCCAAACATCCAGGAAGTTCTGCCCTGCACGTCCCTTTCCCTCGCTGTCCCTGTATAATCGAGACTTCTTGCTTATCGCTGAGGCTCCCTTCTGCCACACTTCCATCAACTGCACCTCCAAACAAACAAAAGAAACAAACAAATGAAGTGCTTCGAGTCAAGTCGCGTGCAGGGCGATGAGGATGGAGGGGAGGGAAAAAGGTATTACACTATTTTCTTTCCCTTCACTATCCCCAAATGTATTACTTACTCGCCACCTCTGAAAAAACCTGACACGACTACCTCCATCACGGCAAACACGATCTGCAACTGGCTCATCCTTCCTACTTCACAATTGGTACCTAACTAATCACTCAATAACACTTTTCAAATCATACTTACCAGGCCTTCAAGCAGTAACAAAACAAACAAGTAGCAGAAGATGCTCCGACTCGGATAAAGATGGGTTGTAGGATGAAAAGGCAGCCCATTGGAAGTTAGTTCAGAGATGGTCAGTGATGCGCGAAAGAAGAAAAAACCCGAGGAAATGACCTGAAACCCTGAAAGCGGGACCTGTTCCTTGACAATTTATTCGGCATTGATGCGACTCTCATCGCTGTGCCCTCCTCAACATTTCTAATCAGCTTTCTCTCTCAACAGAGCGGAGACTAAGTATACGAGCGGTGAGCGAGAAGGCGTACCGCGCCAATAGCGCGCCAACTGCAGATCGCCCCAGCCATATGCTTCGAAGCGAAGAGCGTGTCTGTCGGCATTCTTAGGTGATCTGCCTATCTCTGGACTAAGTGAGTTTTCTTCTTCGACCCTCGTCTCCATAATACTTTGATTGGTGATTTAGCCAGTTCATAAGTACCGGTTGGCAGCGCACGCTGTTGCGCGCACAACGCAAGTTCTGCGGCGACATGGAACTATGCGGCGAAAATGCACAAGTTCAACCCGATTCACCACCAATAATGGACTTGCCCTAAGCTATGATCCATCCTTACATTCTGTTCCGTGCTATTTCTGTAACCCATATTAGACGTCGGATTTTAGGCCTAGTAGAAATATGGTCCGGAGCACGTTGTGTGCCCCGCCCACCGGTGACCTTTGACCCTTCTTTCTTCGTCAACCATTGCCCGCTTTTCCGCCTCACCGCACTGTCCTTAACACGATTTATAGTATTTGTTGCAAACTTCGCCTATCGGTGCAAGCTCCACCCACCAATAGCATTGTACCCTTCTTCACTGGAGCCTTCATACACTTTTTTCTCATCTCTGAACTGTCTCTGAATCGGTTCGTACGTCTGGATGCAAACTCCGCCCACATTGTACGCAAGCCCCGCCAACAGATGCTTGACCGCGCTTTCCTTCGCGCTATTTCCACTTCTTTTCCCCCCATCTCCTGGAGCTCGTGAACGTGTATAGTGTAGGAGCAACTTTGGTGCCGTCACGCCAACATTAACATTTGAGGCACCCTCTACTTCTTGACCTTAACCATCTTAACCGTTCTCTAAAACTTATTGAAAACCGAATTATGAGGTTGGTGGGAACGATGTCCTCTTTAAGACACCGACCACTGTGGGTGAGCCTGCGCTCATGTACTGTAAAAAACCGTGAACCTTAACCACTGCTTTCCCTAGACCAATTTTTGTTCTGCTCTGTGGGCCTTCTCCTGACGGATTTGTAAATTTTGTCATTAAGCAGCGCTAAAAACGCCGGCAAGTCTCCTTAGTTCAATGGCTTATCATGAAGCACTTTACCCTTGTAAGTTCTAGGCCTGTTGATACATATTGCATTTTCGTGTCAGTTACCTATTTCGCTGCACTTCCGGCCGGCACGGGCGGGACTCCGCTGAGCCAGATTGGCCGATGTCAGAGTCTGCGATTGGAGCGATCGGTCAAATGCCAATCGCGCGACCATCGCGCGATTCGCGCGACGATCGCGCGATTGACATGAGTCCCATCATGACCAATCGCTCCAATCGCGCGATGGGCGCGATCACTCCCGTTGTGGCTGGCGCGCCCCTCTCGATCGATACGTTGACTGAGCTATCGATCGAGAGGGGCGCCCAGCCACAACGGGAGTGATCGCGCCCATCGCGCGATTGGAGCGATTGGTCATGATGGGACTCATGTCAATCGCGCGATCGTCGCGCGAATCGCGCGATGGTCGCGCGATTGGCATTTGACCGATCGCTCCAATCGCAGACTCTGACATCGGCCAATGTGCATTTCCTGAGACAGGGCCCATTCCACACTAACCCGATCTCTCCAGGCGCATGTACAGGAAATAGAGATTTTCGTGACAAACATACAGACGTAAGGAGGCAAACGAAGCGCTTCATATAAGTAGGACATTGTCGAAGATGGGCTCGCTATGCTTGAAACTCAGGCGCTGTATAGAGAAACTAACCTGAATTGTAAACAGCGACTTATTTCTTTTTGTAAATGCTGTATTTCACTTGACGAGTTTTGGAGTAGTAAATATTTTGCTTCGACCTGAACTCGAATTAGATGTTTAAAAATATTTCGGGAAATAACTTACTGAGGCGCAGATATTTCCTCGCATGGCTCAACTCATATCAAAAAGACCCTACCTGCTCAAGTCGTGCACTCGTTTCGGAACGAAGCTGAGCCGTAGCATAGTGGGCAATCCTCGAACACCTACGCATCTGGATGATATTGAGAAGCACACTAGAGCTACAAGGCTGAAATATCCTACTATAAGGTGATAAATAATAACAATAATGTGTTCAAACGTTGGGCAAAGAACCTGTTACTGTGTTATTGAATAATGCGATTATATTGATTGTTTGATTGTATGTAATTTTGATTGCAGCTTTTACGTCTGCCTGCGAGCAGCGTCTCAAATAAATAAATGATGAACCTCTCCCAAAGAAAGCGATCATGTATGTACCAGTGCACATAAGAGTGATTCAAGGAATCTGCCGTCAGGGAATTTTTGAGCTGTTAGTCGTAGTTTATTATGTGAACCATACTTGATTCGTTACGTCCGCTCTAAAAACTGAATGGAACAAGAAACTAGGCTTTAGGCTCACCTCAGTCTCGCCGTCTATGAATTTCTGCAGAACAGCCCTCAACATAGCTGATTCGCGTAGAAAATTTTTCTCAAGCTCAGCATGTGTTGTTGAACGTGCAATTTCATCTTCCATTTTATACAGGTCCTGAACTGTACAGAGTAAAATTGCGAGTCAACGATCAATACGGTTCAAGACAAGTACTTGCTAGTTCAATCCTGTCGTTACTATTAGTACATCCCAAGACATTGGGTTTTCAACCAGTGGGTGACGAAGAAACGGTTCAACTGATAAAATTACTAAGCACGTCAGAAAGGGGATGTTGAAGCCGTATGAAACATTGGATCGCACAGCGGCGCTGCAACAAAAACGAACCGTAATTGGCTCTGCAGGGAGGCAGAAAGTAAGTACAACGGGTAATTTCGAGATTTTGCAACAGTAAAATTATATAATGAAGTCATGTGAAATCAAATATCTCGCTTTGTAGTAAATATTCGGGCTGTTCAGATTTTATTTAAACACTAACAAAGCATTAATTACATAATTATTACTGAACAGCACAAGAGAGGACATCTTTTGTTTTGTCTCGGTCTAAGGGCATGTGCAAAACGAAGATTAAACAACTTCTTCGAATTCCACCTTGATGAAATCTTAGGAAAGTTTGAACAATAATATGGAAATTCCGGAAACAACTCCTGATAAAAATCAAAATGAATTTCCAATGCAGAAAACAAAAAGGTTTAACACCTAGTTTGATTATGCATTGAACACAATAATCTCACTATAATAACCAAGTATTCATAAGCTCATGTTTCTTGTTCAGAACGCGTGTTGCTGGAAAGGCATCAATTATATGACTAACTGACTGCTTAGGTGGCGAAATGACAGTTGTCAATTTCTGAATGGCTCGGTCCTTCGAAGTAGCACACAAGAGCCATTTGAATTTGTTTATTTTCAAGACCTTTCTTTCCGCACACATGCCTTTACGCATTTATAACATTACATATATGCACTCACGGCGGTTTTTGTAGGTAAGGCAAAGAAAAGTTGAAAATTTTTTGTTCCCCTAGCCTGGCGAAAGGATAAGATACAGCCCCATAATTATAAATGAATTGAAATCCAGTGGAAAACTCAAAAGTGTTCTTCAATGATTAACATATCGACTTCAATTACTGACCGCAGGCTCAATGATCGGAGCGGACGCCTCGGCCACTTTAGGCTTCCTGACAGCTGGCGACTTGTCGACAGAGCCTCCAGCTCTCTTTGCTATCATCCCAACTATAAGTGGAAGTCTTTGTGAATTTCATCTCGAAATCAACTATGGTTGTGCTAATACATAGGTAAATAAAGTAATTTCACCTGGATACGCTTTCAAAACGGACTGGAGAACGACAACATTAAGTGGTGTCATTTGTTACTGTCGTCGTTCTTCAGCTCGTTCTGATCGCACAGATACACGCAGATTCGAAACCAATCCATTCAATATATTAAAATACAAGAATCATTAGTTTATTGAACAATCAACAAAAAAAAACACCTGACCGCTTGTGAAATGAAGGCACTAAGTAGTAGCTTTAAGTAAGGTCACAATTGATGCAATATGTAATAATCTCTCTCGTACGACAATTTAAGCAGCTGGTAACTGAGCAAAGAAATAGGCAACGGCTTAGCGTGTATATCAGTACACGAAATTTTGAAATCGATCGGTCATATACCGCACAAAGAAAGAAATGAAGAAACACCAAATCTATCACATCATGACTACTCTAAGCGAAATCACAAATTGACCTTGAAATATCCAAAAATGAGAAAATATCAAGATGATTTCGATAAATACTACCAATGATTAGTGAAAACAGTTGGCATCAAAAAGCAGAAGGTTATGCTATCGGTACGTGTGGTAAAACCAAACGTACAAAGAATAAACAAGAGTAAACGAAGAAGATGATGAAAATCAGTTCAGTCTAGTAGTAAGGCACGGTTTACAAACTTCCTCAGTTATGAGATTACTGATTCGATAACAAAGAAAGACTACTATACAGATAGGATCATTCCCTAATAAGAGAAGCATGATTTTCGACACAAGTACCATACAATGTGTACAATATGAAGATGGCGGCAAATGTTGTGAAGGCCATATTCTTAAGTACTAATAGAAATCTTTTGAGCTATAGTCCAAGTCCACTTTATGGAGCAATAAGGTTAGCAGAGAGCGGTCGTGAAAAAAAAACAAGAAAAGAGACTCTAGAGAAATAAAGTTCGTCAGAGCCCTTCGAAGACCTCGACACGTTGCTTTGGAGTACCGCGAGAACTCTAAAATACGAAATACATCATTGAAATATTAATCGCAGACACTTGCGCAATATTAGTTCAACAGCACATCAAGATCATGTGTCACTCATGATCACTTCAACATCCGTTCTTCTTGAGATGTTTCCTTTTTGATGGAAGCACAACATCGACCTGAATTCTGGCAACAAAAGATGGTCCTAAGCGATCTTACAATGTTGTGTACGAGACACTTGTGAATCAGGGATGGGCAGTCCCAGAGAAAATGGGAGGCTACCACTAAGTTAAGGGCGGATTAACATTGCCAACTGTACTAGCAATCAACTATTCCCAGAAAAAGACCACGGCCAACGTTGCGAGGCAGCGGCCGAACGCCCACACCTTTGTTCACTGCTATTAAACTGACTCCAGTGGAAGTGTGGGCCAAAGAGCGGACATATTGCGCTGAGGAATAACTTTCTAGAATGCGCCACGCAGACGGACTTTCGCCCAAAATCGCGGTAATACTTAGATGCGATTTGCAATGACCAGCAAAATCCACTGACGTTAGTGGGGGGGGGGGGGAGCAGTAAACACATACTTCCAGCGTGTCTGAAAATTGATTGCTGTCTAGATAGGGCAGAAGTTTGGTTGGACTGCACGGAAACAGATCCGAATCCACCAAGGTTATGGGAGAATTGGTAGCAGCGCCAATTTCCACAGTCTACCCCGTTCCCATTTACCTCGAATCTTCAGACCTCGAAAACATATTCGAGTTCACCAGATTCTACAGGCTTGAGTGAAGACCTTCCAGGTTGGATCCTTAGACAAATGGACGAGTGATTTTAACCCTACTCCCCAAGGTAGAAGGCCTTACGAATTACTCTCGGGAATTTTCCATCTCTTAAACGACTGGTTCGACAGTGACTTAAGTTTTTAGTTTGACTACCGCAAAAATGTTATAACAACTACACATGACAGAATGAAAAAATGACGTAATTGGAAAACGTGCTCATGCTATGAGGAACTCCCTTATAAAACTGCAAACAAAATAAAAAGAAATGTCAAAAGGGTACACTGGAATTCTTCAACACCTTTGGTACTCGAATGGACATATGCGATGCGAACGCCTCAGAAACAAAAAAAAACTCCACAATGAAGAGGAAACGGGACAGTGTAAAGTATCATTTCGTTGAAAACCTTGAAAGCCTTCCGGAAAAACTTCAATGTTTAGTAAAGTTCACAGAACCGATGGTTGAAAAAAGCAAAAAGGAGACCTTCAACACCATCTACAGCTCTGTTATGGCATTCAGCAAATGAAACTTTACATATCCCGCATTACGAACACGCACACAACTACACAAACTCACCAGTACCATGATTGCAGCTCATAACAAGATTCAAGAGAACTAGCACTCTTCGACTTATGCTAAAAAATCAGAAATGTCTAGGAATCTATGAGCGCGGAGGAGAGGCCACTCTTACGAAAAAAATGAGAACTTCAATCCAGCTAGAGCTATAATCCTATATAATCCTCGACAACTGCAAATTATACAATGAAAATTGTTTTTTTTTTCATTTCGAGTTTGGGAGAATATGAGAAAAGAAGGACCAATCTGGAGGTTCAATATTTTCAGTGCAAGTTTAAGATTCAAATTGCTGATCTACTACTTATACTAGCTGCCCATACACCAACTAATCAGTAGCAACACGACAGCGAAATTCGAGAAAAAGCAGAGATAAAAACAGTAATGTAATAAAGAGTTGCAAAACCCCACCATTCTCAAAGTCGTGAATTTGTCGAATCCGTTGTGCATATTATGAATATGAATAACATCGTGCTCAGTTTGCCTGTCTTCTCTTTTCATTGCGTCAATTTCGTTTCGGAAATCGTCCAATCTCTCTTTGAAAAGTCGTGCCTTTTCAGAAAAATCATGCCTACAAGCAACCGTTTTGGTCAATTTCAACCATTCCATTGGGAAGGAAATATTAATCACACCTCTCTATGAGTCTTTACACCCTGCTCTTCAGCCGTGCGACCTTCTGGTAATAGCCGCTAAGCGTACAAATCTCACGGTCTTGGCTCTCATCGCCCCACGTACTCTCAGTCTCTCTGTTCCCTCAAAGTAACTAGTGTCCAGCTGAGGGGCTGCCCGTTTTATCATTACAACTTAAAGGGCACGATACCCAAGTCTTCGGCATCCATTCCTGAAGAGAGAGATTGAGAGTACGTGGGAGGATGGATCGTTCCCTACGCTCATAGAAGTAGATTACGTGCCTGTCTTAGGAAGTACTCCGCAATCCGCCCACTGAGAAGCCACTCGAGGGAGAGGAGTTGGTCGGTTACAGTATTTGCAGGGGTCGTCGACGATGACATATGGAATCTTACAACTCTGCGATTTTGCAATCCTGTGTTTTTTTCGTGGAGCAAATATGTATCGACCAACATTCGATCATGGCAATCATGCGATTGTAGAAACGGCGGGCAAGGTGAGATATGAATTCACTCCGGGACACCAGCCCCCCAAAGTGCAAAACAACTACAAGGCGGCCACAAAGTATGACCGCTGTCCTTTTCCCGCCTCGAAGTTACCTTTCACCTCCAGAAAGTCTATCGACCGGGAGAACGGTAGATGGGTATAAATGAGTAGACATTCAACCCATGTCCTACTGTCCATACCTGGGTGTGGTTCACTAGGACAGAAAGCGACTTTTTCGCGTTTCGCAGCGCGAAACATTGTTCGTTGCGGGAATCTCGGGTCCACTGATGATTCGCTGCGGGAACCTCGGGTCCACTGATGATCAGCGGTGGACCTGAGGTTCCCGCAGCGAAAATGTTTCGCGCTGCGAAACGCGAAAAGTCGCTTTCTGTCCTAGTGAACCACACTCGGTGTAAACCCCCGATAAGGGTTCTGTGAAAAAGTAAGCCAGGCCAACACTACCAAAACTTTCCCAGCACTGGATGTAATTTTTTTGGGAATTTTCACCAATGTACACAGTTGAATAAATAAATACGTAATATAACCAAAAAAAAACCGAAGATGGCATCGTAGAATCACCTGGATTTTTCAAGTTCCGTGCGTAAGTTATGAAACTCGAGTCGCTGATTAACCGATGGATCCGGTGGAGGGGCATGCACAATCTAGAACGAGCCCTTGCATCAACACACTAGAACAAGCAACAAACCGTCCACTTTGATACATAACATCACGAACCTGGGCTATGCTGGGTGGCACTGATCTAAACATCGAGCTGAGCGAAGAAGGATGTTGTGACGTATGCATCGCTGGCCGATCGGAAATCGCACCGCGATCACCTTCTTGTGAGCCAGCAGACATCATCAGTTGATGGTGAGAAAGCGTACCTTGCAAGGCCATATTAGTCATGGGCCAAATCTAAAGAAACAAGAGAAATGCGCACAACGGGAGAAGCAAAAGAAAGAAAACGCACAGTAGGCTCTGTAATTAGTGCGTGACTCGCATAGTGGGGTTTCGTATTAACATCAGCCAATGACATTGATATCCGTTGTGCGTATAGCTCCGCTTCGCGAGCCTTGCGCTCCATCCTCATTAATGCTTCCTCCGACTAAAAAAAATGAAAGAATAAAAAGTTTGATGCGGAAGAAATTCTTATCAAGCACGTTTCTCGGTATCAAGATTGATAGAACTCTTTCAACCCAAAGCAGCTTGGAACCAGTAACTTTGAAGTAAACTTACCACTGAGTCACGAGGCAACAACTCGTGGTAGAGCAAAAGAGAAAAACAAAGATAAGTGTGAAATAACAAAAATTTCAAGCGTACCTTAACATGATTCATTTGTAACCGGTGACATTCCGCCTCTGCTTCGCTGACTCTTTTTGTGAGCATCAACGTTTCTTGCTCGCTCGCTCTCGCTTTCTCAGCGAGTAGCTCCGCTGTTTCCTCGGTTTTGCGGGCTGCCTCCTTATAAAAAGACAAATGAAAAGAAACCCTCGAGAGTAAAGATAAAGGGCCACGTTAGCGTAAAAGCAATGAAAATTTCCTCGAACTCAGAATATTGTTCTACCTTGGCCTGTGCAAGTTGTTCTGCTATCTTTTCTACTTCAGCCTTCAAGCTGATTTCGTTCATTTTCGATTTGAAGACGTTCTTCTCGCTCTCTCGCAATTCGGGCAACTTCTTGCTAAAGTCATTCGGGTCATTACAGGCAATCCAACATGTATCAGCTACACACTATTAAGAACAAGTGCAATCACAGCACTTTAAGCAAAACAACTGACCTGTCTTCGTGCTCGCTCTTCTTTCGCTAAGGCTTTCATCTGTTGAACCTGAAAAAATGGGCAAGTGATTGAGTAGCACTGGAAAAAAGAATAAAAAAGACTTTATCACGTCC
>MU869000.1:0-14677 GCA_036418205.1 Ostertagia ostertagi | reverse complement strand
TATCATTTTGTTCCATTCATCCAGCATAGTACACACCATCAATATCTACAACCTATTGCCAATGCACTAGAAGCTGTTCGATGCCTCTCTTGTAGAACTCTACTGAATTCTGATCGAAGAAAGATCAGATGTCGATTTTGACATCATGATGTTAAAATGAGATTTGTTCTCTAGAACGTGGTCTAGGAGCAGCCCACCGTGCATATTTTGGAGGTGATAGGGATGCACTGATAGACAAAAATGAAGTTGCACTGATTGATTCACTTTCGGGGTGCGCCACACATTCTACTTCCACTGAGAGTCCTAAATGTGATATGGACAATATGTATAGTGACTTTCGAGGGCCTGTTTTTATACAAGCCAGCGTTTTTATCCTCACAAACGAGTCCGATGTCAATCTATCGACCACGATGTGACGGAACGTTTAGTTGGCTTGAGCGAGATACGATCCAGGATTTCTCCTCCAGATTGTTTGCGGAATAATTGCCAAATTTTGCATGTTGGCCAATGTGGTGTATGTTGGACAATCGAAATAAACCAAATAGCTAAAGGAAGGAGCAAAATCGAAAATACCGAGTGTAGTTAAGAAATTATTACTGGATACAATCTGCAAGAAAAAAATGATCTAAAAGGCTCTGATTTCTGGCTGATTTTTCATAGGTGACGAGAATTTCATTTGGAACATCGATTGTTGAGAATGGAACCTTTATCAGAAAGTTCTGCTTTGGCCGTTGAGCTGCACATTTGAATAGACTCTTGAAAAGCGCTAGCCGTTGAATGTGAAAGGAGAAGGTCAAGTATTTCGCAGGTAAACTCTAGCCTCACTGCGAACCGTCATGGTTTGGCCTTGGTCTTATGGGCAGAATAGCGACTTGCCTCTCTAAGGAGTAACGGGTGTGTTACCTTGAGGAGATTGGACCCAAGAAAGGTCGGAACTATTAAGGAATGACTGAACAATGAACAAGCCTTGAAGTAACTGCACTCTCACATGTGCGCGGGTCATAAAGCATCGGGAAAGGAATTAGTAGGAATTGCAGGGGTCTTGGGGAGCGTAGTGGGCAGTACTGGCGAGCAAAAACGAATTCTTAACGCTATGATTCATCGCCGAATTCTCCGAATAAACTTCATAATTGTCGACATTTCGACGGCGTGGCTTTTGCGAAGTGATGTAAAGACCGTACAGCATGATGCATAAGTACGTCTTATTGTATTAACTCTACAGTACTCGCTGACCAATACTGGGTAGTTTTTGTCGCACTTCCTCTCACTCTTCATTGTTTTCTTAGGGTGAATGATTCAACCACGCCCAACGGAACAAACCTTGAACCGTCTTCTTACATAGAATATAGTCGATTACGGTGAAACTCCAATTCGGGGGGAGGGACACTCCATTGTTTCTCCAAGTACTTGAGATAAGGATGAGAGCGCTTATGACACGTAATAGACTCATTTAATGTACCAGTTTAGCTCCGCACACTACCGCGTGCATGACACGGAAGGGCTCCGTAAAGCTGGCCAGCCGGCGGAGCGTTAGGTTTCCGCCGCTAAACAATAACTTGCTTCGTGAAATGCGTTAGCTGGCCTTCTACAGAATGCCCATTTTTAACCAACCGTCTGATACGCGCGGTGGAGTGCGGAGCTAAAGTGGTCTGTAAACAGCCACCATGCATTGGATGTCAGGATGATTTAGCGGTCGAATAATATTGATGCCAATGATTTTGCAATAGAAATACCCAATATCGTATATCGCTAAACATCCATCATACATTCTTAGGGATTTTGGGAATATAGCGGTCGAACGGTATTTTATGTTGATGACAACAACGCAATGAGATGATTCTGAAGTGAAATGCGTTATCTAGAACCACGGTTTTAAGCGATCCATATGTTCCCACGTGATTATCGGCCCTTATCACCTCCTGTACCTCACCGTACATGTTCCCGTCGCACTCTGAACATTACCACTGCTGCTGGGACGCGCACTCCGAATTTCGTGAAAATTTGCGTTTCAGATCTTATCATTGGTTATCACTCTCTAAACCTCACCAAATATGTTCCCGTCCACGCTGTACATCACTTCTTGGAACCAACGCCCCACTGCTGCTGGGACGCGCGCTATGAATTTCATGAAATTTGCATTTCAGCGCCTCTTATCAACCCTTATCAGCCCTTATCACTTCCTGTACCCCACCAAATATGTTCCCGTCCCACCCTGTACATCACTTCTTGGAACCAACGCCCCACTGCTGCTGGGACGCGCGCTATGAATTTCGTGAAATTTGCGTTTCAGCGCCTCTTATCAGATCTTATCAGTCGTTATCACTTTCTAAACCCCACCAAATATGTTCCCGTCCCACCCTGTACATCACTTCTTGGAACCAACGCCCCACCACTGCTGGGACGCGCGCTATGAATTGCGTTTTGGCGCCTCTTATCAGATCTTATCAGTCGGTATCACTTTATAAACCCCACCAAATATGTTGCCGTCCCACCCCCTACACCATACTCAAAATACAGCGTTCCATGCCTGCAGCGAAGCGCGCTATGAATTTCGTGACAGACGTACGTACGTACGTCAGAGGAATGCTGTCAAATTGAAACCATCCCCAACTCAAGGAATGACATCAGAGCAAATTTCTATTAAGCTTTTTCAAGCAAAAGCGAAGATGAAGTGAAGGGAGAATGGAAATACCATTCGGGGCCTCTTTGCAATCTTATCCTTACCATTAATCCTAACTTGCACTCCTTTGGGTTCTCTAACGTTAGGATAAGATAATTATGTTAACGACTCATTCGAAGCGTACTTTTGATAAGGATCGGTGGATGTCCTACATTCCACACTACCTGCCCACATCCCATCCACTTTTCTGCTCCAGATCATAAACCCTAAAGCTCCTCCACCTCTAGGCCGTGGCAAAGATCTTCATTCTCTCAGGATTAAGGACTGTTTACGAACCACGGACGGACCACTTGGCAGGTCAAATTGTGGAAGCACCCTAAGACTACCTCCACACCACACCGATTCTTATTAGAAGTATACTTTGAATGATTCGATTAGGTGTTATGACCTCTCTATCTTAAATAAGCGATCACGCTGGCTTCCACGTGGGTCGGCGAACTCCCCGTTATCATCCGATAAGGTGGGCGATAGATAGTGGCTGGACGCGGCGATAGATAGTGGTTGGACGAGCGTAACCCTATGGAAGATACGATACGATTAGATAAGAAGGTGCGGCTGCTTGATAATGAGGTGCACTCCAGAATGAAAATCGGACGATAACGATAACGGTATCATATCTAGCACGCTCTTATCGCACCCCTTTCCACATCGATAGTTGTTTTTGCTACCCGGAAGTGGATTTCGGCGCCTTATCACTCCGTTGATAAGGCGCCACTGCCACTGAAACACACCTGTTGTAACATTGGGCAGGACCCCTATCCATCCACTAAGTAGCTTTTCTTATCGTCCCCATAGGAATTATCGCGACCACTTGCTTTAACCCTTTCCGGACCGCCTGACACCCATGGGGTGTCAGGAACTTCAAGAGCTGATTTTTCCAAGGTTTGGTTTTTCGATAAAATATTTTATGTTGTTACATATCTATGTAACAGACTCATGCCATATGTATGAAAAAACCTAGACTTTAGGTTTAATCTAGGTTCTAAAATAACCAAAAAGTAAATGGACTTCCACTTTGGGCTCAAAGAAAACAGTTGTAATTCGCTTGAAAACACTTCAAACGAAGAATTTGTGAAATATCCTGCTCGTCGTATCTGATTCTTATGGATCCAATCGTTTTGGGCACGTTCTACTCCCTTTTTCTCCATACCAACTTATTTTGAACAATTTTCGTCCCTTCCTCCCTTTTTATGGTTTTTTTGCAAAACAGTTTTCTGTCAAATTAATCTTATATATTCTTCGAGACATGACAAAGACATAAACGAGACAAAATAATGGCTTTAGTGGGAATACAGATTAAATATATGATATTTATGCTTGCCGCGCAGCATGCGGCCGTGAGCGCAAAAAGTGCGCGGTCCGGAAAGGGTTAAGTATTGGAGAAGGAAGTGGAGTGCCCCCCCCCCGAACTGGATTTCCACCTCAAGAAAGTAATGATACTGGAGTATTTGTCGCTAGTTATTTTCAAGGTGAGAAAATTTTCTGACCGAAAGTTGACAGGAAAGTGATCCGATGCCTGAGAACCGAACGGAACAGGAAATGTGATCCGATGCCCGAGAAATGAAGGAAACGCAAAGAACGACGAATGTAAAACTGTATTGCCTTCCCTACACCATAGGAAGACAGTTGATTGATTACCGGTACTGCGGAATGCGATGCGTGAAAGGAATGCATCGGAAAATCTGCGTGATGGCAACAAACAATCCATAAATGCCATTGAATGCCGCCAGTACACGCACAATCGACCCTCCGTTCCAGGCATTTAACTCGTCTGTACACCAATTCCCGAAAAGTCGGGCGATTGCTGATGTAAAATGGGGGGGGGGGGAGTGTTAGCAAATGCACGAAATCAAAATCTTCTAACGGGAATTTTTTTGACAAATGCACTTTCTCACTCAATTTTTAGATCAGTAGTGCTGAGCCTCAGCTAGCGAACCACCTCTACTACTCCCCCGTCCTCCTTCCCTGCGTTCCGATACGACCATCCCCCATGGAAGATTCTTGGACCAACGCTTGATCCTACCCTTCACTTCTTGCGCTGAGAACAAGGGATCTGAACTACCTGGTAACAACAAGAACTCCCAAATAAATACAGAACGCCGATTGATCTCTTCACGGAATGTGCCACGCATTCCAAGTTCATTCGGAATCGAAGTGCTTAAAGGACGAATTCACGATGAAAAAGCAACCCATTTCAAATTAACCTAGGGATGGTGAGTGGTACACGAAAGAAGGAAGAACCATGAGAAACGGCCCAGAACCCGAGAAATGGGACCCCTTCCTTGCCCGTTGATTTGAGCATTGATGCGACTCTCATCGCTGTGCCCTCTTCAACACTACGCTCTCTCAGCTATCTAATCACTCGCCACGTATTGAACTACGGCGAGTGATCAGATGATCGGTGGGCGGAGATCGCCGGACCCGCCAGCTTTGAGGCATGATAGGTCGCCGAGGTCAAATTTTTCCATGCGAATTGCGCGTCAGTTCGCACCCTCAGGAGGTCCGTGGGTCCCTCAACTAGGTCAGTTTCCCTTTTCTTTCGACCTTCATTCTAATATTCGTGAATTCTTTAAGTACTGTTTGGTCCATGCTGTGAGCTCGGGAACGATCGAGCTGTTCAAGTCAGCCTTTCCACCCTCCCACAGATTTGACTAACATGAGCGAACCACGTTGTAGCGCAGCGTCCCTTAGCATTGCGCCATGCTTTCGCATTTGTCTTGCAATCACCTACGTAACGTAGCTCCTCCCCCCCTCCCCCGACATGCACAGCCTTCTGTATACACAATATCTGAACAAGCAATATACATAAGAATAATGAGGCCTACTCTCTTTTTGGAGTGCTGCTCGCAGCTTGATGTATGATGGAGTGCGTGCAGATGCCAGCCCACACCGACCTCTAGCGATGCACTGTCATCTCCACCACGTAAACGAGACCACCCTCTTAGGAAGAAGCGGAAACGGTTACAAAATGGTCCTAGAACGGTGATATGATGTTTGACGATTTCTGCAAGGAGCCGAAGTATCAGCACTGACGCATTCCGCGCGGATAGCGAACAGATGGAGGTCCAACATCGGGCTGAACCGCAACATGCTGTGCTACCCGCGGGTTTGGTTGAATGTTAATCCACCCTTCAAGTATACGATTTAAAGGACGAATTCACGATGAAAAAGCAACCCATTTCAAATTAACCTAGGGATGGTGAGTGGTACACGAAAGAAGGAAGAACCATGAGAAACGGCCCAGAACCCGAGAAATGGACCCCTTCCTTGCCCGTTGATTCGAGCATTGATGCGACTCTCATCGCTGTGCCCTCTTCAACACTACGCTCTCTCAGCTATCTAATCACTCGCCACGTATTGAACTACGGCGAGTGATCAGATGATCGGTGGGCGGAGATCGCCGGACCCGCCAGCTTTGAGGCATGATAGGTCGCCGAGGTCAAATTTTTCCATGCGAATTGCGCGTCAGTTCGCACCCTCAGGAGGTCCGTGGGTCCCTCAACTAGGTCAGTTTCCCTTTCTTCGACCTTCATTCTAATCGTGAATTCCTCCTTTAACACCTAGCGGGACAGGATATGGTCCCGCAAGTCATTGGATAGGTCGAGTAGCAGTCAAATACCATACCATTACCGTACCATTCTGCATGGGATTCGAGGAGAAGGATGATTTTTAGGAGGCGTGATGCTCCCCAAAAGAGGCCGTTCAAAGCGAAATGCTTCAGCCCTTCACCCTCTATGTAACCAATGATTGACCACGATGATCTGCGAGACAGTCCGAATATCGGTGAAAGAAAAGCAGCAAAATTGCCCACTAAATTGATGATCAGTCGCAAGAGACAAAAACCACAAGAAACGAGCACTAACGTCCTTTACACTGTCCCATAAGTGAAGATTTCCTTCCGGTGTAAAACCGATTTCCAATTCCATCGACGTGGATCTTTATCGAAGAAGAAGAACGATGTACGAAGACAAGAAAACTGCTTTCTTCCAGAAAAAATCCTTCCAGATGCGCCACGTGTCCCACCGCCGCTTAAAGGCAAAGTTTGAGCTCAGACCCACCTAAGAAGCCCTTACCATGGCTAGAAGTGCTGGGCACCAAGTGCAAAGTTAGCGCCACCTTTCTACATCGAAACCCGTCACCAGGACCCTAGGCGCCATGAACTTCTAACAGACTCCACCAAACATAACATGGTCCGCCCACCGATCGATGTCTTGTCTGCGTCGCTGCGTTGATCTGCTATGCTCTCTCTTCTCGGAATTCTCTACCACCCTCTGCGCTCACTATCTCTTCATCTCCCTCCCTGTCTTTTGAACTTCTCCACAGCATTGAGCAAAATGCTCGTATTTCCTGCATGTCAGGATTTTCTTTCCTTTTTTCTCCATTGGCGGTCCACCTCTCATCCCTACTTTCACATTTGAGTGGAATCAACCCATCAATGTAATCCTGATTCTTGCCATCAAAGACGAATTCACGATTAGAATGAAGGTCGAAGAAGGAGTAATTCACCTAGTTGAGGGACCCGCGGACCTCCTAAGGGTGCGGACTGAAGCGCAATTGGCACCGAAGGAGTTGACCTCGGCGACCTAAGGCTCAATCTTGGCGCGGTGGGCCAGTGCACGCCCACCGATCATCTGATCACTCGCCGCAGGTCTATACGTGGCGAGTGATTAGATAGGTGAGAGAGCGTAGTGTTGAAGAGGGCACAGCGATGATAGTCGCATCAATGCTCAAATCAACGGGCAAGGAAGGGTCCCATTTCTCAGGTTCTGGGCCGTTTCTCATGGTTCCTTCTTTCGTGTACCACTCACCCATCGCTAGGTTAATTTGAAAATGGGTTGCTTTTCCAGCGTGAATTCGTCCTTCAATATCGCCCATGCTTCTAGCGCCTTCGTTACTCTTACACAACGAGCACAGCCACTGATTTAGAAATCAGCTGGCTCTCTAATTCAACCACACTGAAGGAGAGAGTCCATGTACACTTTTTCCCATTTTTCGCTTTCCATACTACTGCTTAATCGTGCAGCCGCCAATGGAATACAAAAGATGTGATGAGAATCCACAGCTGAGAACTACGAAACCATTCGGTATGCCTGTAACAACCTAATCAGTTGGTATGGCTGTGATAACCCTCCAACCTATACAAGGCACAATTGAGCACACTCACAGCCGCAGTGTTGGAAGCAGGCGCGGATGTTGAGGGAATCATCGACAGCCGCAGAGCAAACCACTCGGACCTTCGACTAGGGAACCCAAGTTGCGGGCTCACTCTTGATCCTATGCGCAATGTACTTGGGTCGGGCCCTCTATAGCAAAGGCTTCTGGGACTAAAGCTAAGCACAAGCGCCATAGAAATACGAAAATTCCGCAAGAGCGATCCTCTCATCTTCGAGGGGCTTAGCCTGAAACTGAGCTTTCCGTGACCTGACGCGATGTCGTGGTGCCCCTCAAGCCAATTATGCCTTTGTTATCATATCGGATATTCGTTAGTTATGAAAGCACCACTATCCTACTATACGTATCCATTCACAGGTTAACTCCAAATGGAAAATGAGCACGATGCGGAATAAGTTGCGAGTGTAGCTCGCCCAGAAAGGAAAATACAAGCATTCATCGTGAAAAACGCTAGGCCAATTTGAAAGCAGTACCCTGTACTAGCATACATTTTTGCTTGTTTGACACAATTTGAGTAACAAAATTCAAAAAATTGAGATTTTCCTCGGCACTTGACAATCTAAAGATCGTCCACAAAAAGAGCTTTCTTGATACGAAGTTTATTGAAATACTCAAAATATCATAACACAACGATTATAATACTGGATACTAAGTAACCAATTGATTTTCCAGTAAATTTGAAAATATAACTGATAAAAAGTTTATAACATCACTCCGCTGATTGGAATTTTCCTTCGCTTCCGGATAGTCTGTACCCTTCCTAGGTAATTGGAGCGAAAAGGATGTTTGCCACATTACAATTATTTCAGGACAATTTTTGACAACGCCACTTCATTTTTATTATTATACGCTATATGCGTAACACAGTGAATCAATAAACAACATATTATTCTTAGTGCGTATTCTTTACGATATGCTAGAACGAGAGACACAATCTGTGATCTACACTTCCACACAACAATCTACCCACAAGACCACCCATACAGGTTTGAGTTTAAACAGAACATGGCACGTCATAGAAACAGAATCACCACATGTCTATACGCCCATAGTGCCCAATCAACTGTTAGATAGATAGAGAACTTGATGGGTATTCGAAAGGCTGTCGTGCTTTCAAGAATAGGGTGATCAGTAAACAACCACTACATATATTCAATAAGATATACAAGTGCAATATACGACATTACTCCCGTAAGTATTTCCAGCTAATCAGCCAATCTAGCTATCAATTTCTGATTTAACAATAATACGTAAAGTTTGGTTAAAACTCAGAGCATTTCGGAGCCCTCGATTGACAAGACCATCGACATCTAACAAATAGGAACATGAGAGAACAAATACGACACCGACTCGCCATTATGTGTTCGTCGAATCGCCTCCGCGAGAATCATTGAGATGTCGATACACTGGAAATCAGTTTATGAGCGGAAGAAACATCAATTATAAGAGAAAGAGTGAATATTAAAGTAAGACGCAGTACAGTAATCCGCGTCCAGCAGAACCACAATAAACCCAAGTGGCAATTATTCAACATTAACCCCATTGGGGACCGTCAGTCTACGTGAATCTCTGCATGTTTCCGTCTCATTTCATCGTTACTTCACAACCTATCCGTAATTTCATCAAAAGCAATGCATTACGAATCCGAAAATATATGCTGCTAATTTTGCAACATAAAAAAGCTCAGGAAAAAAAACAGAGAAAATGGTTTCTCTCTGTATGACCGATGCGCTTTGTTTACCACGCGATCAGCAATGAGTTCAAAAATACCAGTCCACTCACTCCGATGTCACTGATCTTTTCGTTTAACCTCTTAATATCGAATTTCAATACCTTCAGAAAAAATGCTCACTGACCTGAATCTTTGGACACTGCTTCATATTTTCATCTTGGGGTATGGTATTCGTGACCACGATTGCTTCGAACTTCGAATTGTTAAGACGTTGCAATGCGGGCCCCGAGAAGATTCCATGAACACAGAAAGCATACACTTTATCAGCACCAGCTTCCACTAATCTAAACACTCATTTTTGCTAGTGGATGGAGCATTTTATTCAAAATAAAAAACAGGCGTGTTTACTTGTCAGCCGCCATCGCATATTGTTGCCACATGTGTGCGGTCGTGTGGTACTGTTTTCACCATGTCATCAACAGAGTCTAACGGCAACCTAAAAGAAGTTAATAAATACAGGCATTATACGAGCCGATTAATGTACTTTTTTTTTTTTTGCGGATTTGCCTCGGTACGTTTTCACTGAAGATTTATCAACCTCATGACAAAAGTCATAGACATAATCTTGAAATCATGACTGATCAGGAATGTTTCCCCATCACCGGCAGGAGGAGCGTATATATAGCTCAATATCGCACTAAAGTGGCCACTACGACTTCTCAGTGGGGTAAAGTGCGGTACATCCCAGAAGGGATTGGATCAACGCTAAAAACTTCACATTCTGATATGTTCTATCCGTACCGCAAACTGCTTGCAACACAAAGATGAACCATGAATTTCCTCAAAACAATAGGAACTAAAATAACGCACCTTGCCCTCAACATTCCCAACCAAGGTCATCTTTTCGACTTCGTTGGCACGCTTCCGCTCCTTGTGAATAAGAGCAAAGTCAACATTGAGGCGATCAGCAATCGAAGTCACTCTTAAAGATTTGGTATATTTCATCAAAAGGTTCTCGTGGAAAAAATACCAACTAAATCTATCTCAGATGAGCGGTCGCTCTGTTTTGTTGATTGATTACAAAATGCAAGCATGGTTGTTCATATTTGGTCCACTCAACTACATTATCTGCTGGAGTTATTACGCCTGTCTTCCGTGTGTTCATCATTGTTATCTTTTAACGCCCGAGTGAAAGCAGTCTTGCTCGGGCAGGTTTTGCGGTTATAGATTCTCAAGATTTTTTCCTGTGTACAAGTTACCTTTTTGCTCCTCCTGCGTCAGGAGAAACAATAACAGAAGTTTGCCAATTGGGGATCGACTCTTTGATGTACTTAAGGATGGCTGGCTCCGCATACAGATTATCCACAGGAATATCGAAGAAACCCTGTAATTGTTTCAGAACGTTCACCCAGCAGAGTAGCAGTTTCGTGCGATTGGAAGATACCTGGATTTGAGAAGCAGGGAGTCCAAGTGATGATTGTGATCGGTCACAGCAACAGTAAAGCATTTCGCACCGTAGAAACGAAGCAATTGCGAACTTTGAATCGGAATATGCGCATTATTCTGACGCGGCGGAAGCCATATCAATTGATTTTTTATAGTCCAGTTACATTTTTCTTATTATTATAACAACTATCCTCAACCAGTAGTCAGAGGTACTTACCTTTGAGGCAATAGTAGTGAACTACAAATATGCTTGAGACCGGACAACTACTACTCGCTTCCAGAAACACAGCATATGATACTTACTAGCTTGGGCTGATATCGGAGCACGTGACTTATCCTTCTTGTCTTGACGGGCATATGGAAAACATGGTATGACAGCCGCTACACGACATGACGACGCAATTTTGCAAGCATTTATCATAATTAGTAATTCTGAAAAACTCTTTCAGTACCATCTTTTGCTGAAAAGTTTCCAGGAATTTATATTCTCGTCAAAAACCCAGCCCGATTTTATAAGGTTTTGGCGTCATTTCACATGACATCAAGTTGTCATTGATTTCCCAGCTCCGGACTGGCATCTTCTCATAGGTACTGTTTTGTCACGCTCGAACCTTTGTTACGCGCTCCGGATTGTACATTAGGTTTCCTGAATTGTAGCGATTAACACCGACATATACTCGAAATCATGCACCCACATTTTTTTGTCCAGCCTTTCTCATCTCAAATGAATACTGCGGGGTACCTTATTGCTGACTTTTTAGGATGGCTTTTTGACACATTGGCAGTTTGTCAAGACGTTCACGAAAACTCGTTGCTGACAAGTCGCGGTGTGAAGAACGGAGAACACTAAACTAATGACATCATACATATTGTTATAGTATGAGCGATAGAATGCCACTTTGTCACACAACTAGTGTACAGGAAGTTATTAGTTCTTAAGTTGATCAAAGCCTTCTGCCTCGTTGTGAGTAGTTTCGTTTATGTAATCAATGCGCCTCGCACGTCTCACGCGTCTCTAGCAGCTCTACTCAGTGGCAAACTGCAAATAACTTCGCCATACCGCAGATATTGTTTTATTTTCCCACATAACTCAACCATTAGACCATGAAGCAGCAAAGGTGGTGAGAAATATAGGGCCTCTACACCCACACGTCGTGATATATTTAGAAAAGACCAATTACAAACCGCATCTGCTTCAATGCTCTCCATCTCCACAAAAACAGAAGGGAGAAAGGAGAGAGATGGAAGAGCCCAATATCAGATAAAAAGTGCAATGCTCAGAAACAAGCAATTTGCAATCCACTCCTAGGCTTACAGTATTACCTTGCTGTGCAATGCCACTAACCATGTTAAATTACCAACTTCCGTAAGCTTATGTTGTCATATGACCACACTCTGCCAAAATGGCGCGAATTTTACAAATTGGTACCGTATAGGCTTTTCTGCAGGAACAGCAAATAGCGCCCGCCAAGCTTGCCCCGAAACACGCAATCGCAATGAATACTGAACACTTACTTTAATATTCGGCATCCTGACGTGTCCGTTATGCGGATGTGGTACTCTGACTGAAGGTTTTGTAGCGTTGTCAGTGGTCAGATCGACCCACGATCCTCGATAAATATCTGGAAAAGTTGCTGAATGTTAAGCATCTTGATTGGTGGATTTTCGCCTGAGTCATAATGATCCCATCGAACTCGGACACAATTATAACTTTCCCAAGAATGCTTATCTAAAGAACTGGGATACTGGACAAGTTTTTGGAGGTATTGTATGCTAGACACAAATCGTGATAAAGTTTGTGTTCGAGAGAGAGATGAGTAGTGAAGAGGGGTAGAGGAGTGTTCAAAAAGAAGATAGCTGGCGCTTTTGCAGCGGAGGGCGCACATTCAACGGCGTTATAAGAAACCAAACGGGCCTAGGAAGCCCCAACGGTTCTCAAACGCGCCCACTGCATGTGGAAAGGACGATGACAGCGACGAAATTGGAGTGAAAATGCTGCCACCATTGTTCGATTTTCTTTTCTATGTGCACTATTGCATTTAGCACCTCTAACTCCCTCTAACGGTATCAGCTTACCGCAAAATCTGCCTTCAAACTCCCAACTATATTTGACGGGGTGTGGCCCGCCTAGAACAGCCAAACTGTTTCTTTACGGGCACATTCAACAAGACCTTTCATTAAATAAAGCAGACTCGTTCTGAAAAATTTCAAACGTTGATCCGAGTTCAAGCTAGCCTACTATCCAACACATGATGTCCACGAATCTGCTTAAGCTCAAAGGAAGTAGTACGCATCAAAAAAAGGCAAAATAATATCAACTCAAAATTGAATGAAAGGGCACTACTAAGGTACCATCAAAACCCCGAAATATGGATTTTTCTCAGAATTCTGATCTATTTATTTCAATCATGGTCTGGCTAAAAAATAACATCAACTTTTCCCATCGGCACCAAAGTGAATGTCACATTCATGATTTGAGTAGTCAGTCATCGGAATAGTGAAATCTTACCAAAAACAGATGTAATGCAATGCGTTTTGAATAAGATAGATCTCGAAGGATAACTAGTGAAGGAAACATAACAGGTGCTAAGCCAACGAGAAGGGCTTCGAAAAAGCCTCAACTATTGATCAATGAAGATTAAGCCCTCCTCCGCTGTTAAACATAGCACGTAGCAAACATCGACCAGGCTAGAAACTCCAAAGCGCTTGCTGTAAAAGAAAGTGCACCCCAAATACGTGCATGCCTTGACAATTAGTATTTCAGGTCGTGGGAAAGTTATTTATTAGAAGAAGATATACCCAATTAGGTGGCCTGTGACGCCAAGGAGTAGCGCATCCTTTTGACGAACACAAGAATGTCAACTACTTGCTTAATCATACTTTAAAACGCGAAAGGCAGTGTGAACAATTGCACCAGTGATGCAAAGGCCTACTGCGCCTCCAGCAATTGAAGCTCAGCTAATTGGAACAGCGTGAAAAATTGACAAGACGACTTCCCGCAGAAATTAACATTATCGATTAAGCACAGGTAACAAAAATGAGCAGTAGAAAGCGAAACTCAGTAACCCACCAGTGTTTCTACGCGACGTACCGCTCGCATTCGCTAGCCCATGCGTAAAAGCCATTGACAATGGCTAACTATGGTGCTGAGGAGCCTATTAAGATGTGCGCGTGACCTGAGCGCTATAAATTACCCCGATGGGCCGCTAGGTCGAGCGGAACTCTTGCAACAGCTTAGTCGGGTACTACCACTCCGTCACATGCGCTGGTAAACAAACCAAAGAGCATAGTCCAAACAATTTGCTTAGAAAAGCGATAAGACAAGTCAACACTGCACCAAATTGAACTTATGCAAAAGATTAACTAGATAACTTTGATCACTAATGTGTAGGTGGAGGTGAAATTCGCCCAAGACATCCTTACCAGGGAAGGCATTCAACTTCCCATGGAACTTTGAATGAGACCCAGATATATCGATAGAGCTTCAAACGCTGATTACAAATATGGAAACTAAAACTGCAAAATGAACCTGCCAAGGAAGTTGTGAGCAGTCAAAGTTGGCTGGAAGTAAAGCGTTACATATGAACCGTGCTGGATCCCAGGCTTTCAGAATCGTCGTGGAGTAGTGGTAGTGCCCTCGCTCTTACCCGAAAGGTCACCCCGTTGGAATGCACATTTCGAGAGCACTATCACTATTCCACAGCGAG